>APFE030864123.1:36045-69509 GCA_000404065.3 Pinus taeda | reverse complement strand
TTGTAACATTGAAAGGAATATAATGAAAAATCAAGCTGGTAGTCTCGGTTTTGAGATCCAGTGGGAAATCTCTGTGTATATGTGTTTTATGTGTTATGCTCTCGAATTTTTATTTTTCCTGTGATTTAGAATTCGTATGCAGGTAATTCTGTACGGGGTTAAAACATACACCTTCCTCGCCAAGGATCAACATGCTTTTCTAAAAGGGCGGAACATTTTGGATGTCGTGGCCAATACACAGGAATGTCTGTTCTCTATGATATCAAAAAATTTGGATGCGGCCATATTGAAAATTGACTTACAGAAAGCCTACGATTGTTTAGACTGGGGGTTTATCAGATGTTTATTGGCGAAGATTGAATGAGGCCTAATTCCATCCAGTGGATTATGGCGTGCGTATAAAATGTTAACTACGCGGTTATTATCAATGGAATACCTCCCCTTTTTTTCGTGCTGAAAGAGGGCTTCGACAAGGATGCCCCCTCTTGCCTCTTTTATTTATCCTGGCTATGAACTCTCTCAGCATCCACATTAACAAAGTGGTTTCAGAAAACAAATGTAGGCCTGTCAAGATTTGCAGGAGCAATTTCATATCGCACAACTTCTTTGTGGATGACATGCTTTTATTTGCAATGCTCTGTAGGGCTTCGTGGATATGTTTAAATGACATCCTTGAAAGATTCCAAAGAGCCACGGGGCTTATAATTAACAAGTCGAAATCCACCCTCTTTCACAATGATTCCAACATGGATTTGGTGTTATGGATTGCGGCCTTGTTTGGTATAGAGACTAGATCGATCAAGGATGGCCTTAAATATTTAGGCTTCCAACTCAAAGCTAAGGGCTACTCAAAGAATGATTGGCATTGGTTAATAGAAAGATATTATAAAAAGATTTCAGCATGGGAATATAGGAGTCTTTCTTTGGCAGGCAGAATTATATTATCTCAAGTGGTCTTGTCGCAGATGGATGTCTACTGGGCTCACTTGTTCTACCTCCCAGCAAGCATCATTCACAAGATGAACAAGGTTTCGGCTAATTTTATCTGAGGCGGAAAGTCAGAACAACGGAAATTTCATCTTGCCAAAATGGATAGTATCTCTTTACCCAAGCGCCACGGTGGATGGGGACTTATGGATTTAAGGATCTTCGACAAAGCGCTCCTATGTCGAACGCTATGGAGAGGTATCTATGGCGGAGGTCCTTGTAGTAACATTGTTAAAATGAAATACTTGAAAGGTAAACATCTGGAATTTTGGTACAGATCAGCGTCGATTGGGATCAGGCACAGTTCTGCTATTTGGCTTAGTCTACGGAAGATTGAGCAGTACTTTTTAAAGAATCTGAAATGGAGGATTTATTCTGGTAGCAGAATCCTAATTGGCATCGATCCCATTATGTGTGGTCACAGTGACTTTTTCTTCCCCGGGAATCTAGTATCTTTTTTACACAGGAGTGGTATCTTTACATGGGATAATCTCATATCCGCCTGGCATGGTTCTACCCCTTTATGGAAGGATGCAAGCGATCTTTGCTTGCCAGATAATCTGGTTGTGTCTTGGAAATCTGTCACAGATGTGCTTGGTGGCCGTGGGTTTCAACGCTTCGGGCTGGCGGATCACCTAATATGGTCCGTGCCAAACGCTCAACTGTCGGCTCAGGTTAGAGATATATACTTTGACATGATTTGTTCGAAGGTCTCTCCTTCACGTGAAAAGTTTCCTGTGAAAAGTCAAAGAAATGGATAAAGAAGTCAATAGACCAACCGTCCGGACCTGGGCGCTTATCTTTCTGGAATGATTTCATCGTGGCCAATATTTCGTCCTCCGTGACTTCAGAGAAAAGGGCAGCATTTTGATTTTCATCAAACATAGTGGGATATGGGTCAATGCCCTACAGGATATTTTCAATACGATTGCCAATATCTCTGCTATATGCCTTTTTGAAGTATTTAACAGCTTCACCAGATAAATCCTCATGGGTAAAAAAAGATTTACCAACTTCATTCTTTATTTCCCAAATCGTGTTTGTATGCCTTCTTCTGTTAGCAAATCTGTGAAAAAACTTGGCATTTTTATCTCCTTTTTTAAGCCATAAGGCCCGACTCTTGAGACACCATTGGGATTCCTCCTCTGCTAATATTTTTTGTTTCTTTTCCCCAAGGTCCCATATTTGTTTCCGAATATATGAAGATAAGGAATCACTTTTAAAGTGTGCTGATAGGAACTGCAATTCATTGTCTATTTCTTTCAGCTCTCTTCTATTTGATTTTGCTTTCTCCCATTGCCATTTTTTTACATTACTACGAAGGAGTGCCATACGGTGAATAAAATCCTGTGTCTGATGCTGAATCGGACCTGTGATTTGCTGCCACGTCTCTTTTATGAACTGATTGAATTGTTCATCAGAGAGCCATGTTCGGTTGAATTTGAAGGGGTAACCGAATTTGCATCCAAAATCATCCCGTTGTATGTAAATTGGGCGGTGATCAGATATATGAGCAGGGATGATTTTCATCAAAGGGGGACCAAATCTATCAATCAGCTTTCCATGGAGGATATATCTGTCTAATCTTTTGGCCAAGAATGAGTTATTTGACCGACCATTATCCCAAGTAGGTGCACTGCAATCTGGCTATATATCTTTAAAATTATTTTGGATGATTGCGTCTCGGATCATTCGGCCAATCGGATCAGCATTCCTGCCATTGCCCCAAGTCTCATCATTACATAATGTGCAATTAAAATCGCCCCCTATCAATAAGGAATCAATATCAAGGATTTCAGAAGATAGGAACTTTTCCCAAAATGGAAAATGTTGTCTATATGGGGCGTATATATTTAAAATATGCACCGGTTCATGGCAATCACGAAAATATGCTAAAATGAGAATGCCAGCAAAACATTGGATGGCTTTAATCCATTTAGGGTCCCATATTACAGCTAGACCTCCAGACAGTCCTACAGCATTGGTAGCCACCATGTGCCAAGAGGGAAACATCCTTTTGAAATATGAGATGGTCTGGGTGCAGTTATGCATTGTTTCCTGAATCAAAAGCATTCTAGATTTAGTGGAGCGAAAGAGGTCCTTCAGAGCCATCTGTTTTGGCCCTGCTCCTAAGCCCTGTATGTTCATGGATAAAATGTTATACATTACAAACATCAGATGGTCGGCTTGCTCTAAGAGGCCCTCTTGCAGAGAAATCATCCTCAACAATTTCTGATATGGGGATATCAATTAGATTAAGATCCCTTGAAAGAATTTCCTTCCTACCCTTTCTCCCACGGAAGTGTCTACTTCCCCGCTTATCTTTGCGCCGAACCGTAATATTCCCTGCCGAGTTTGGGCTAATCATAGGGGAAGGGGAGCGATCAGGTTTATGAATAGTGGGTGGTTTCAGATTTAATGAAGCCTTTTGTAGCAACAGATCAATATCATAGTCGAAGGAATTAATATCAGAGGAGTGCAGAGAGTTGTATGGCGTGAAATACTCACATAGAGCCTTCCCTTTGGAATCTGCCCTACAAGTCCCGACAGGAGACAGATTCCCAGTAGGGTGGGAGTGTTTAATGACAGGGGACCGAGGAGATGATGATATATATAGGACAGAGCGGGATGGGCCAGCCAAGGATGGTTTGTCGGTCAGCTGGGGGAGGGTAATGGTGATGTCAGAGGATGGCTCAGGTGGAATGGGAGGAATAGGGAAGCCCGGTTGTGGAGAAGGCAGGTCATTGAATGATTGGAGAGAATGCTTGGGAGTAAAAGCAGATCAAGGGCAGAATTCATCAGGAGCACTTACCCACCCACGCGGTCCGACCGATAGTGAACGTGAACGCAGAAAGCTCGAAGATCTGTCATTGGATTTATGTATTCTCAGAGATAACATAGATGTTGGATAAACTGTCCCCAGGAAAGGGTCAACTTTGAGAGTTTGCCCCAGATGATCACTTGCAAATGATTCACCAGCTATATTCTCCGTTGAATGCTTATATCTGTGTCTGAAAACATGTCTGCGAAGGCATTGAGGGAGGAGATGGCCAGTTCTATGGCACGCCGAGCACCTGAAAGGTACTCCCCAATAGTCTAAACACTGATGGATATTTGTCATTTTCCAATTTAATTCAATAGATTCAGGAAAACCACCTCTAAAACCCTTCTCAATAAGGACCCAAGATACGCGTTTGTCCTTTGCGCCAATACATATGGGATCTACATAAATAAATTTCCCAAATGCGTTGCCTATTTTCTCCATAGGATTGAATCTTTTTAAGTTATTTTTAATTGTGGTAATAATGCTATTTTTATTTTTGGTTTTTGAAACTGTAATGCCTGCAGTTAAGTCAGCAGTGCAGGAGTGGAAGGAAATAATGATATTATTAATGTAAAAATCGATATTGTTTAGCTTGAAAACAAGTTATAGAGGAGATGTGTTCATTTCATATAAATAATTGTAAAGTAAATTTTGAAATAAAGATAAATATAAATAATAATAATAATAATAAATTACAAATATTTTTTACCTCCGAATATGAGAGATGTGTCATCCAATATAGAATTTATTATAATATAAGAGAAATGTGTGATTCACTATAGAATTTATTAAATAATATTGTGATGTAACAAACAAATTATTTAATATGAAATTTATAAGTAATATTGTGATGTAATAAATAAATTATTTAATATTAATTTAATTTTTATCATTAAAAATAAAAAAATTTGCCAACTTCACTTGTGTGATGTTGTGAAAGTTGCCCATTAGGAGGACATCTTATATTAGAACTAATATAGTCTGAGAAATTTAAACACCACTCTTCCAATATAGAGTTTTAGAAATTGAGACTCTTCCACTAGTTAGGAGCATTTCATAATAAGATAGAGCCTTGAGATGCATCTAGTGTGTGGAATGATGCAAAATTTGAATAGATGTATAGAAAGGAACTTTAGATATCATTGATAATTATGATCAAGAAAGTCTAATTTTGTAGAGAATAAGAGAATTAGTGGAATAGAAAAATTGAAGTGGCATAGTAGTAATAAAGTTAATTACGTGGATGCTTGAACTGTAGGCATAGAGATGTTCATTGAAACTATTGAACCCCTGGTTGCTTTAGAAGTTGTAAAAGGATAAATTTATGAGCAAGATGCATTTAAGTATATGCCTCATTGGTTCCTTGAACTTAATGAAATTTATCACTAAAAAAGAATATTAGAGAGACAATGATACTAGTTTGTCTCATGTCTTACTCACATGTTTTTTTATCATTAGTTAAATTCACATTACTGATTAGGGGAATTTTGATGTCTTCTCAGGAAAATATAAAATAATAGTAAAAATAATAAAATAAGAGATGAATTTGGGAAGGAAAATAAAGAAAACTATTTTTTTTATTGTATTTTTGTCTATATAGGTTTTCTCAAATTTTAAGTGTGGGAAATTATTGGATGCAAAAATAGATTTTACATCCAATCAGCCCCACTCCCTATACTTTTGAGAAAGTATACTTTTGAGTAGACCCATATCTATAAAAAATAAAAATACATGACATTTTGAAATGCAAGAAAAAAAAAACAAAAACAAAAAAAACAAAAAAACTTTTTATTGTATTTTTGTCTAATTTTTTTATAGGTTTTCTCAAATTAGACCCATATCGATAAAAAATAAAAATACATGAAATTTTGAAAGGAAAAAAAAAAAAAACTACTATTTTTTGTGTTTTCTCAAATTTCAAATGTGGGAAATTATTGGATGCAAAAATAGATTTTACATCCAATGAGCTCCCCCACTTTGAATCCTTTTGAGTAGATCCATATCAGTAAAAATTAAAATACATAGAAAATATATTTCTTGGAAGAAACATGTATTTTTATTTTTTCTTAGTTAATCTATTCAAAAGTATGCAAAGTGGGTACTGGTCGGTTGCAAAATCTAATTTTGCATTCACTGGAAGTTGGTTGCAAAATCTAATTTTGCATCGAAAGAGTTCCTTCACTGGAAATTTGAGTAGACGTATAAGGAGATAAGTGGAAAATATGCTTAAAAAATATTTCTTTTCTTTTACATCATTACTTTGAATCCCATTGGTTCTTTTAAGTTCAATTTTTTTATTATATTTTTAATTTTGAGCCTCATTTTTTACCTAAAAATTCGTTTAGTGATTGTCATGCATGACACAAGTGCGTATATGTTGTTAGTAACCAAAAAAACACATACAATAATTTTCATTATTAAATTGAATGTGAATGCCAAAATTAACCAAAAATATCCACAAAGTTATCCAATTCAATGAGTGTGGTGGTAGGAACATTGCCCTTCATACAACAACCAAACCTTTTAGGATTTTCAATAATACCTAGTCAAAATATGAATAATAATTCAACCAAATAAGTCTCTCCATTGTCTTCCCATGTATCATGACTAAGTGAAAGAGGATGCATCACAACATTAGTTCATATATGATGCAATTTGTAGTGTATAAAAAACTTCCAATAGTATACAGATATGTATTTTTAGATCACTCTCCATGGAAGAGTATTATAGTGGTAGATGAAGTGTACATAGAGCACTCTAGATAATATTGTGTTGACATTAGATAAGTCTCAAGATATTATGAAAAAGTTTCAAAATTCCAAATTTGAATAACAAAGTTAATCTCTTAATTAAAAGTAATAAAGTCAAGTGTGGGGGAATTCGTCTAGAAGTATAATTAACAAATTTGATATTTAATAAGTTGCTTGAGCTATACCATTAAGAGTGTACAAGAAAATAAATAAATAAAAATTGTTCATTAATAGGTCATTGCCACACCAACCATATTACAGTTTGTTGCTTTTAGTATGAGGCAATCTTGCTTTTAGTAAAATTAACAAATTTGACATTTAATAAATTGCTTGAGCTATACTATTGAGTATACAAGATAAAAAAAAAAAAGTTCATTAATAAGTCATTGCTACACCAACCACACTATGGTTTCTTACTTTTAGTATGAGACAACTTTACTTTTAATAAGTGGCTTGCATACTCAATTTTTATAGTAATTTAATATTATTGAAATAATATATATTTTTTTTCTCAATTTTTAATAGTAATTTAATATTATTGAAATAATATATTAATTTTTTAATTACAAATTTACAATTTCCAAAATAAATTAGATTGGAGAAATAATAACAATTAGAAAATAATTTATATTCATTAATAAAAAAATATATTATATATATGTGATTTATTATTAATAAATTATAACTATCGCTAATTCATAACATGGTTAGTATATTGATTTTCATTATAAGTTGCATCTATTAATTTATAAATATCCAAACCAAATTTTAACGATTTTTTTTGAAATAAAAATACATATTACTTATTTATATAATATTAATCTAGATAATAAATCCCACGAACAAACGACCCTTCCCTAATATTAACATCACCACAACTATTCTCCTAATGTAGTCGATGGAAGCACTTGCCCAAAATATACTTCTAAATCACCAACATAGGATAAGCCATAACATAAAATAAAGTGCAAGAAAGTTGTAAGTAAACTCTCCTTTTCATTATGCTTCCCTATTTAAATGAGGGCAGTAATAAAAATGTTTGATATTTTCATTCACATTTTGATAATGAGTTAATTGGTTGTCCATGTGCGTGTTTGTACATATTTACATGCAATAAGTTAGGGACAAAGAAAAGTACATGTACATGATAGTGAAAGAGAATCCAAAAATGTGAGGAATAAGGACATATTTTGTTGGGGTTAAACATGGTGATAAAAGGCACCTTGTTGGGGTTAAACACGGTGATGGTGTAATCGTTAAAAATAGGTAAAGGCCCACGAGGAGAGTTGGTCAACTGAAGATCATTTGAAGGGTTAAAAGCCTTCCTAACCATGTGTTTACAAACTAAATTAGTCTCTAGGCTTTTGTTGGTTTCCTTTTAATTGGTGATAATAGCAATAATAGCAAAGTTGATGTGATGTGAATAAAGTGATAAGCATTTTGTTAGCGAGAAAATGTAGTTTTTTTATTTTTTTAAACTAGGATTTATGTTTTTTGAATTAGTGTTCCTTAATAATAATAATAAGAGGATACATTAAATATTTTATTATTGTTGTATAATTTAGGTTTTTTTGGGAAAATTAAATACTGTGTTTACTTGTTAAGTTGTTTTAGATCAATTTTATTTTAATAAAATTGTATTTTTTTTTATTTTTTAAATTGTATCTTTTTTAAAATATATAAGTATATTAGGAAAAAATTAGATCACACTTAGATTATATAAAGTTAGCAAGTAAAATCTCAACTAATTCTAATTAGGATAGAATTGATTTAAATATAGATCCAAGAAAAAGCTAAAATGTAGAACGTATAGAGTAGGATATTTGGGCAGGCCACGTTTGGACCACGCCCTCGACGCTAATGCTAACACCGTACGATAAATTTGTTGGGTGACGTCATGGGCTGTTATCGAAATCACGTAGTCTAACAGCGACGTACAGGCTGACAGATTCTTTGCGTTGTCTAAAAGTATTCCTACAAAATCCAGTATTTAAAATACATAAAACGAATGTTCTATCTTTGGATTATGAATACCTTCCCCTCGGAGACATCCGCTCATAATTTTACGTTAATTGAAACAAAACAACAAATTTATACAAGCAATCCCGCATGGAAACTTAACAAACATCCACAATGTTTTTCCGATTGTTGTAATTTATCTTTAAATTGTTGGATATTTTTTATTTAATTTATTTTTATATTGGTATTTTTAATATAAAAATAAATAATATTTACCTTAAAAGGGTGTTTTCAAAGTGTGTTTCTAAAGGAAATGAATATTTTTTAGTTAACGCATAATATTTATATATAATTTATAAATAATTTTACATTTATTGAGAAATATATAATAAAAAAATATTTAATTTATAAGTGTTTTTTAACTTTCTCAAATATGATATTTATAAATAATATTTTTAAAAATATTTCAATATTTATCATAAATAAAATATTTCAATTTATATATATATATATAGCTTTCGAAGTGTCATTCTTCTGTTTTATGTTTGTGCGTTTTCTATGTAAGTGGTCTAGCTTATGCGGCTAATTGTGTGTGCGTTCTATTTTGGAAGAATTTGATTGGTCTGCAATCTGGATTCTATTAATCTGCGGTGATCTGCGTGCCAATTTTGACGGATCTACGGCTTTCAAATCTGCAAGAATCTGCGGTGATATGTGTGCCAATTTTGACGGCTTTCTATGACTTTCATGCGGCGATCTGCGGCTTTCGTGCGGTGATCTACGGTTTTCAGAGCTGCGGCTTTCAGATCTGCGGTGAAGATTTTTGATGTGGTGATCTACAACTTTCAGATCTGCGGTGATCTACGGCTTTCATTCCATTCTGGTGCTGCTTTGTTTGAGTAAAAGATTCTATTTGGGCTTTTCTTAACTCATCGATTTCCAGTCCATATTACTACTTTGCTCATCTGCTTTCAAGACATCCTCCATTGGTGGATATTATATTACACGCAGCGATCTGCGGTGATCTACGGTTTTCAGAGCTGCGGCTTTCAGATCTGCGGTGAAGATTTTTGATGTGGTGATCTGCAACTTTCAGATCTGCGGTGATCTACGGCTTTCATTCCATTCTGGTGCTGCTTTGTTTGAGTAAAAGATTCTATTCGGGCTTTTCTTAACTCATCGATTTCCAGTCCATATTACTACTTTGCTCGTCTGCTTTCAGGACATCCTCCATTGGTGGATATTATATTACACGCTCTCTTCAAAGATATGCAGTGATTTGCGGCTTTCAGATCTGCGATGATCTGCGGTGATCTACGACTTTCAGATCTGCCATGATATGATCTGCGGCTCTGTGGCACATTTAATATACATTCCCAATCTTGCTTCCCTCACCTGCTAAGGTGTTTTGCTGGTGATCTGCAGCTTTCGGATTTGCCATGATATGATATGCGGCTCTGCGGCACATTTAATGTACATTCCCAGTCTTGTTTCCCTCGCTTGCTAAGGAGAACATTTTGTAAATGGCTCCCAGCTTCGCAAAAATAGCTGCTAGCTCAGTTCCGTCTGCCTCTGGGGGGCAAGCTCCTACCCATACCATCAGTGAAGCCCTAGCTCCCATTGTCCAGGTGGTCTAGGCTTCACTCGATGAGGCTTTGAAGTTCTATGAAAGTGCCCTAATATGCCAATTCAATGGTTTTTGGCCGCGGCTAACAGCTCTCCACAGTTGGATCTTGGAGGTATGGAAGCCTCTAATTCCTGATGCAATTAGCCTCTAATTCCTGATGCAATTAATATCTACCCTTGTGTTAGGGGTTTCTTTATAGTAGATTTTGAAAACCGTGAAAGCAGACAATGTATTCTAGATTCCGGCCCTTGGTTTCGGGATAAATCAGGCCTATTCATGAGGCCATGGAACCCATCATTCGTCCTTCAACAACAGTCATAACCTCAGCACCAGTTTGGGTGAGATTGCCAAACCTACCCTTGCATCTCTGGAATTTCTCTTCGATAGAAGCCATTGGAAATGCAATTGAGAAATTTTACTACAGGTGCCGAAAAACAGAGGAATATTCCAGAACCACATATTCACGCATCTGTGTGGAAATGGACTTCAACGCCAGACTCCCAGCTGAAATACACCTAACAAGTAAAGACTATGTGTGGAACCAGAAACTCGATTACGAAAGTATCCTTTTCAGATGTCGATGCTGCTTTGAGACAGGCCACCTAGCCAAAAATTGCCCAAAAGCCTCCCAGAAAAATTCTGCTAGAAAAAATCACCACATATCTACATGGTGGGAAGGAGCACAAAAAGAACACTACACTGTCATCCAAGAAGAATACTCTCGAGAAAACTGTGAATTACAAGAAATCGGGCAAGATAGAAACAACTCTGATGACAAGCAGGGGTGAAGCCCCGCCCAACAACAAAAAAGTGAACTCAACAACCCCTCAAGCATCAACAGTTATGAGGTTTCGAGTAACGCGCAAAGTAAATCTTCATTTAACAGCAAAGTAGATCTCCTAGACCAAACTTCTTCTTCGACTATCTCGAAAAGGACAAACACAATAGATCGCGAAGCTAAGACACCAATGTCCCAAGAACCAGAAGAGATGAACGAGATGCAAGATAAAGAAAGTTGAAAGACTATAGATAAGAAAAAGAAAGCTACATCACCAATCTCGCCAAGAAAGATGAGGAGCCAGACAATTAGAAATTAAGAAATTATATGTCCGATAGACCAATTTGGTCTCAGTGGACGTTAACCATCATCATCATTAAAATATTTCAATATTATTTTATAATAATAATATCCACGCCTAAGTCTAGGAAGGCATACATACTCTACCCCTCTCTAGTTTTGAACATGTGACCTCTTAGGAGGAAACACATGCTCTTAACCATTAGACCCACTCATGCTCTCTCTCTCTCTCTCTCTCTCTCTCTCTCTCTGTCTCTCTCCTCTCTCTTCTCTGTCTCTCTCTCTCTCTCTCTTCTCTCTCTCTCTCTTCTCTCTCCTCTCTCTGTCTCTCTCTCTTATATATATATATATAGAGTAATTGAAAAATAAATAAAAAAATCTACATTTAAAATATTTTAATGGTGTGTTGCTTACTATAAGGAAGATTGACATTTCCTCCTATGCTCAATATAACAGTTTGTTGAGTGGTGCAATGTAAGTTTTGATTGGAAGGTGCAAAGAATGTAAAACTAAGATAAATACATCACATAACCATACTACATTCCTAGATAATTAGAAAGTACAATGAACGACACCCATTTATCTCGGTAGATGGAAGTAAGTCCATACGATGGTTAGTTACTCAGTGTACATGGTTACATTGATGTTAGGCCCTAGAGTACAATGAGTTCCTATTTGATTTGAAGTATTAGTGTTATGATTGGCTTCTAGTTGGTACATGATGACAGTTTTTTCAGATGAAGGGAGGAGAATGGACATTTTTTGAGGTGAAAGAGAGTTGTATTATTCTTTGTAACCAAGTGTTGATTGTAAGTTGAAGTTTTGAAGAGGAATAGTGAGTTTGCAATAGTAAGGACATAGAGGTCTTGGACTCAACAAAGAGTTCCACATATCTTGGTCCAAGAGGAGCATGTGACAATGCTTGTGGAAGTATTATGGCAGTAGAGGATATTTGTTGTGGTAGCAATAGAGGTTAGATGGTTGTGGATAAAAAAGGTAAAATTTTGCAAGTTTGAAATAATAATGAAGTCATGACCATATTGTAATGTGATTCACAATTGAAGTTGTAGTAAGTCTATGGTGCCATTTTTTTATTTGATTTAGCAGTCCTTAAAAAGTTTTTACATGGTATCTCCATGAAATTTAGTGTGTTGTATATGTATCTATGTACCATGAAAATGACATATCATTACAAGACCTAGAGAGGCATGCATACCCCTTTATCAAGTGTCCCTAGTGATGACTTGGATATATTGTTTAGTTTAGTTCAGTGGCCTCTATTAGAGAGTTGTTTAACACTTAGAGGAGTGAGTTATTTGTTGGTTAAATGCTCTATGGGTGTACCATATTGTTGGTTGTCGACACTGGAGGTGAATTTCTACATTTAAAGGGAGTTCATCAATAGGTTGAGTGAACCATGTACACAAAGGGACATCCTAGTATAGCGATAATTGCAGTGTCTATTTACCTATGCATTTTGGTGGATGGTTGTTCCTTTATATAGATTTTAATAGTTTAGTGATGTATGCATGATCGAGGTATGAAGTGAGAGCATCAGGTTAGACCAGAGGTAGACTTTGTTGATTAGGAGGTTCTTTAAGTTAGAATGAAGCATCTGTTGTAGAGAACATATTTGTGAAGATCGAAGACCCCATTTGATTAGGATTAAGGAAAGTAATCATTAAGGGGAAGTTTGGGAATATATAACTCCTATTTGTTATGTGTGATCATATATTTGTTTTTATGATTATTGTTATTTATTAAGTAGAGTTGGTTCTCTACATAGAGCGGAGTTTTTTTTTAGCATCTATGAGGTTGTTGAAACCTATTTGACTAGAGAGATTCTCTCAACCTAGTTAACTTCCTATTTTGGTGGGAGGTTGAGATATTTGTTCAATTGAAGGATTGTGTGTACAAGATAGTTTGCCTATCATGAGGCCAAGCTTATTGTATTTATATTTTTACTTTTACATTGTTTAATATAGAGTTGTCATGTTTTTTGTGTAATAATTCTACTTTCTCATCTTAACAGTTAGATCCATTTAACTTTAGATCCGTTAGACCAAATCACAACCCTCCAAATGAATACATTTCTTTTAATAGGGAAAATATTTATTTCTATTAATTTAATCCCTCTTAATCTATTTTAAATTCAAAAGTAAGATAAATTTATATTAATATATCAATTCTAAATTTGTAAAATACCATCATTATTTCAAATAATGTTCTGAAAACTAACAAAATAATTATGTGGCTGTGTGTTCCATGAATTCTCTTTCTCCTAAATGTGAATATTCTCTAAACAAATATTCGCTTACGATGGGTATATGAAGAAAGAGTCGGAGGATAAAAGTGAAAAGATTGATAAAAACAAAAAAAAGAACATACAAGAGTCAAATTGAGATATATTTAGCATTTCATTTAAGAAGAAAATTATTTTACAAAACAAACATTGCTTCTCCTCTTTAATCACTTCAAAAAACCTCTGTTATAGCTATGTTTTTCACTAGTAGTGAGTGCTTTGTTTTTACAATGAAAACCTTGTTTACAAAATTCAAGTAAAATTTGTTTACACTCACATTAGAAACTTTTTTTTTTTCTCTGTCACATTTTTACCATAGTAAGAATTGCTTTATTTTCATAAGCACGATGACTAGAAAATACCAAAAAAAAAATTACACATATTTACATACAAGCCCAACCATGCATACAAAATTACACAATCAACTCATTTATTAAGTGTCGATTCAATGATAGAAGGAGAAATGTCATAGTATTTTTTTGGTATGCCAGGAAAGGGAGAGTTTCGAAGATTAAATTTGGTAGGTGAGATTATTTCCAAAACTCCCCCTTAATAACACCTACTGATATTCATGATGCCCAAGCTCTCTCTTAGATGAACAAAACTTCCTTTCTCAATGGTTTGGTGAATACGTCTCCATATTGTTCTTGAGACCTACAATGCTTCAAAACAATCTCTCTATCATTGATCGATTCTCTCATGAAATGATACGTTGTGTCAATATGTTTACTTCTTTTGTGAAAGGCTAAGTTTTTTGTATAAATAAATTGCAAATTTTTTGTCACAGTAAATATTTGTTGTTTCTTCTTATTCATGCCTTAGGTATTTAAACATTCTTCTCATCTAAATTTCTTGACAATCTTCCCTTATCGCTACTACATATTCAACTTCAACTGTGGAAACAGAAACAATTGGTTGTTTCTTAGAAGCCCATGAAATGACTCCCAAACACAAATGAGAAAAATAACCTAATGTGATCTATCTATCATCTACACTTCCTTTCCAGTCACTATCTGTATATCCAACAATCCTAGATTCATTTATTGTGATATACAAAATGTTTTATCCCTTAGTTCCATTAACATATCTTAGAATTATTTTTGCTACTAACTAATGCGTCTCCTTTGAAATCTCCATGAATATAGAGACCAACTCATTGCATATATTAAATCAGGTCTAGTTTTAGTGGAATACATCAAACTTCCAACCATGGTTTTGTATACTGTTGGATCTACATTATTGCTACAATCCACTTCACTCACTTTCAAACCCATAGTTGTTGGTGTTGGATCACACTTCTTATTTTGAATTTTAGATATCTTCAAGATGTTTGTTGCATACTTTGTTTGAGAAATAAAATTACCATGTTCAATTTGCTTCACTTCTATGCATAGAAAATACCTTAACAATCCCAAATTTGTCATCTCAAAGTCATTTTTCATGACATCTATGAAATCAATAATGAGATTATCATCACTCCCTATCGAAATTAGATCATCTACATATAAAACCACAATTAAAATATTACCATCACCCTCTTTTATGTAGAGTGTAGGCTCACCATAACTTTTGCTAAAGGCATTGCTCAACAAATATGAGTCTATTTTGTTATACCATGCCCGTGGTGCTTGCTTCAACCCATAAAGAAATTTCTTTAGTCTATATGCTTTGTCATCTTTCCCTTGAACCTAATTAATAGATGGCTACTCCACATATACTTCTTCTTTCAATACTCCATTCAAGAAGGTTGATTTTACTTCCATCTGATACACCCTCCATTTATGTTGAGTTGTTATTGCTAAAATTATCCTCACAATTTCCATTCTTGCAATTGGAGCAAATGTTTCAACATAATATCTTCTAAGATGTTGTTGGTGTCCCTTAATAACTAACCTTTATCTATGTCTTTATATTCTTCCTTCCACATTTTTTTGGTATTATAGACTCACTTTACACCTATGACTTATTTTCTTTGTGGAAGACTCACTAATGCCCATGTATCTTTCTTTTCTATAACATCTATTTCTTCATTCATTGTTGTTGCCCATTTTTCCTCCTTAGTGCACCTTCAAAATTAAGTTAATCATTTACATGTGAGTATAAAGAAAAGAAAGAATTAAAACCTACACTACCCTAACCTTCATTTTTCTCATAAATAAACAAAGTTACCAAATTAAAGAGAACTGTATCGAGTTCTCATTTATTTATAAGTTTCAAAAAATCATTCGATTTTTAAAAATGTTGATGCAACATCAACCCTTTTTTTGGAGCATATTTTTGACACTTTACATTTCTTATATATTAAGTATAGACATTTGTTTTTTAAATGTTAGTGATTTTCATGTTGACTTTGAAAAGTGTTGATGCAACATCAACTCCTTTTTTTGGAGGGGCTTGTTTTTACACTCTAAATTTTCTTATGTATTTAGCATGGATAATTATTTTTAAATGTTGGTTTTGTAACAATTTTTGAGGTATTCGTCTTCTTTTTCTTCTTCCTTGAGTTGTTTGTTTTTTAAGTGTTTTCCAGGTTTGCGTTTTTTTGTAATGATTTTTTTGTTTTTTACATAGGTAGGTAAATGTCAATATTTTAATGCTAGGATTTTCTATATATCTATATATCATTAATTAATATTTCATTGTAAATCAAATAATTGTCACTAAAAATACTTCTACATTCTCTTGTTGTGAATTCTTCTTATGAGTGTAGTGTATGAGAGCTTCTATAACAACCATTGCAATTTTTTTTAATAAGAGGTGATTTATTTTCTATCTCTCATTTTGCATCTTTCTTTCTATTTTTAAGTGCAAATTCTCTGTAGGAATTTTTTCTTCAATGTACATGACATGCAAACCATTCTTTATTTTTTCACTCAACAAATCAAACATGAGGTGATGGAATTTAATAAGATTCTTATATACTAATTGTTGTTTGTGTAAGGGCTTGACATTTTCCAATCCCATTCTTTGTTTCTGAATCTATTTTTTGAATATTTTTGGTTATTTTCTACATCCTCCTTCATCTATCCTTCTCCATTGATTTTATCTTCCAAATATCTTACATCCACCTCAAATTTTACATGTTTTTTTTCATTGCCTTAGTTTTATACTTCTGTACAACATCCTTTTTCTTCACCATGGCTTGAGATTCCTTACATAAATTTTTCATGTCTTTTTCTAATGTATTAAAACACTCATCTTCCTGAAGAACCCTATTATACATGCTCGTTGACTTTTTAGATACTTTAGTACGTGCTTCTTCAATCTCCTCTAATTTCATCTTTATATCTTGCATTTCCTTTTAAAAGATAGTATACTACAATGACCTTCATTGCTTGTGTAATTTCTAATATTTTTTCAAATCCTCTTTCTATTCATCAAGTTCCTTTACTATTTCATCAATATACTAAACAACTTCAATAATTTGTTTTCTCTTGTTTTCAATTTCTTGCATAATTGTTAAGCTTTCCTTGCATCATTCCTCATATAAAAGGGTGCCCCCTATTTCCCTGAGCAAATCCAATTGTTTTGAGTCTTTCATTAATGTTAAGGAAGCTATATTTCCCTGTTGCATGACATAGTATGGATTTGAGTGAGAAACCCCATCACTTTCTAACATATTCATACCCTTTGTCTTCATGATATGTTTCTTATCCAAAAAGTACTCATAATTTATTTTTTCAAACCAATAGTCCTTCACAAACACACTTCCTCCTTGTCAATTAGAATAAGATTATCAGAGTTATAAAAAATTATCCCCATGAATGCTAAAAATTCTTGATGGCCCACACCTTCATGTAACAATGCTTGCCTATCTTCAACATGGATATTGTGGAATAAGTCACTTAGAAAAAATCATTTTGTATGAAAAAAAACTTCCATGATCCATTGGTACCCATTGGCACCAATTGTAAAATGATGCTTGGAACTAAATGGATTTGTTGCAAACTACTCCTTGTAACTATTGAAATCCTCAAAAGTCACCTGACTTATGTACATTTTTGAAGTTAGAAATCTTGTGACGGGAGTGGAGAAATCATATGAGTTTGAGTTAACAGATTTCGAACCTCTCATCTCTGAATCGCCAATATTTTTTTGGGAGAAGATATGTTTCATTAGTCCCTTCCAAGGAATAACGAGCATGAAAATAATATGCTCAGTTTTAGAAAAAGAAATATACACCTGTTATGTTGTATATACAATGTTGTCTGTGTTGATTCAGAATATTATTATTATTATTATTTTTATATATATATTTTCTTTTAAACAGTCTCCTTCCTATCTCACAATTACTGCTATATTAACTTGTTATGCAAACCACAAGTAAAGTATTGCATTGGATATATTTACTGCTATTTTCTATTATGGATCGTATATGTTGCAATTTGGGTTATTGCATTGGATATCTTTATTGTTGCTTTCTATTTTGGATCATACATGTTGCAATTTGGGTTATTGCATTCGATATCTTTATTGTTTCTTTATATTTTGGATCATATATCGCAGTTATGAATTGTAAGTAGCTATCAAATTATTGTTAAGGTCACTTGTCACCTACTGACTTAAGTGAAGTGTTTTTGGTACACCTTCCAAGGAATTTCACACTAACACAGTTGGAACATTGACACAGAAGGAACCAAATTTGATACCAATTGTTGGAAACTTGACTAAACTAAGAGGAGGGGGGAGATGAATTGATTTAGTGCATTCATGGACATCAAATTTTCTGTTTACTTTCCTTTTTAACATTTAATTGAATTATTAAATGAACATCATTGCTCCATACAAAAAGCATATTTTAACACATAAACAACATTCCATGCAAACTTATCTTCAACACATAAAAGAAACACACATGGACACAAAACATAAGTGAAAACCTATAAAGAGAGAAAAACATGAAGTTGTGATGCAAAGGTAAAGTCCTACTACCTCTATTACATCAATTTTTGGAGGCTGCAACCTCTCTTCTATTTTGCAAGTTACAAGTTGTTGGGAAGCTCCTACTCCCACCTACATCAATTTTATGTATAGGAGGCTCCTACCTGAATTTGTTCTGCAACCTATAACTTGCTTGAAACCTCCTACTTCTACTTCAACAAGCTTCAACCTAAAAGGATCCTACAATATTATGATAAAAATAAGATATAATGTGTCGATTTACCTGGTATTTAGTTTAACCTACCCCACTCTCTATCTCTACCTCTTCTCCTCCTCAAATCTTATTCACATCTACTCTTCTACCTTTGTCTCTTTGTGTCAGGGAACTCACGAACATAGATTCACAACAACTCAACTCTTCTACATACTCTTTAACTTTTTAACCTTCCAAAATCGCATATTTTGTTAACAAGATTTGTTGGTTGTTAATATTCCATGTAAGAATATGAAGTGAAAAGTCTTGTCTCTTTACATTCCACTTATTCATTTCACAACTTTTCATATTTTTAAAATTAAAATAAATTTTATGTTGGAAACAATGCTAATACTGGGGGTGAATCAGTCTTAAGGCTAATTTTAAATTTTATGCTAATTTATCTTTACTTATTCAAATTTGGCATCCATTATATGAGAGAAACCATTAGAAAACCATAATAGCAACCATATAATTCAACACAAGCATACACATCATAAGCATCACAAATATGACACAGAGGTTTAACATGGAAACACGTTTGGGAAAAAACCACCTAAGCTTATTATTGTTATTGATGTAAAATAAGAGCGCCTACTCTATTACATCAATTTTTTTATGAGCCACCACTCATAGGAAGCACCAACTCCCTTTGATTGTTTTCTATCACCCACTAGCAGGAAGCATGAACTCCCTCCATTTGCAAACACTTGATCAACTTACTAGAAGCACCAACTTCACAGATTTGTTTCAAGCAAAAAATTGTAGCTCCTTGGATTTATGCAAGCACCAACTTGTAGGAGGCACCAAAACCCAACCTTTCTTTAGACACCCACTAGAGATGGAAGCACCAACTTCTTGTATGTAGGCTCCAATCTAGACTCAAAAGATAACCTACTTTTCACTGTAATTTGCAGTCACTTTGCCTGATATTAGCTCTGTTCTCTTCTCTACCCTTGGCCCACACATCATTATGTTCGTTGTACTCACTAAAATAGCTAGTTGTTAACTCACAACCTACTAGCACATAACTCTCTCAGAAATATGTGCCCTCCACAAAATCTTAATGTTATCAGCCCTCTGCTCTAAACAACACACATTCAACAATCATCCCCTTCTATTCCACGGGTTCTTCTCTGCCTCTCACACAACAACGTAGGCTCTCTCGGGGTCCCTTTCCTCTGCATAAGCACTCTCATCCTCTTCTCTATAGAATATGCTCATTGGCCTCACACAACAGTGCACACACACCCACATAACTCTCTACACATATCACTGGAAACTATGTTGCATTCCCCCCCATTGCTCAACTACAATCATGGGTTGTATTCCTCTCCCGCGTTATGATAAATGCTCCTACACACTAGATGAGTGTACTTATGTATGGAATTCCTTCATATTGTTGTGTCTAATACTTGAAATCTGCCATTTACACTTCCCAAGTGTACCTCTGCATCGCTTCTCCATCCTATAATCAAATCACCTGATCTTCTCAGCCACATTATACATTTGGAATGAGCTCCTGAGAGTTTCCATGTTGAGAAATAAATCCTCAGTCCAACTACACACTCCAACAAGGCTCTCCAAGCTTACGCATGGCTCACAAAGCTTGAAAGGTACTTCGGCATGGCTTCTATATTCTTCATTTAATTTAATAAGGCGAGCACAGGGAGATCAAAGGTGGCTTACTTCTTAGCTCATGATAGGCTCCATTAAATCATTTGTGCTACCTTGAATAAATGATCTCTGTAATCACCGTTACTCCTGCAACACCAACCTAATTACTAGATGGTTGCTCCACATATACTTCTGCTTTCAATACTCCATTCAAGAAGGTTGATTTTACTTCCATTTGATACACCCTCCATTTATGTTGAGTTGTTATTGCTAAAATTATCCTCACAATTTCCATTCTTGCAATTGGAGCAAATGCTTCAACATAATATCTTCTAAGATGTTGTTGGTGTCCCTTAATAACCAACCTTTATTTATGTCTTTCTATTCTTCCTTCCACATTGTTTTTGGTATTATAGACTCACTTTACACTATGACTTATTTTCTTTGTGGAAGACTCACTAATGCCCATGTATCTTTCTTTTCTATAACATCTATTTCTTCATTCATTGTTGTTGCCCATTTTTCCTCCTTAGTGCACCTTCAAAATTAAGTTAATCATTTACATGTGAGTATAAAGAAAAGAAAGAATTCAAACTTACACTACTCATAAACAAAGTTACCAATTTAAAGAGCATTTTATCGAGTTCTCATTTATTTATAAGTTTCAAAAAATCATTCGATTTTTAAAAGTGTTGATGCAACATCAACCCTTTTCTTGGAGAATATTTTTGACACTTTACATTTTCTTATATATTAAGTATAGACATTTGTTTTTTAAATGTTAGTGATTTTCATGTTGATTTTGAAAAGCGTTGATGCAACATCAACTCCTTTTTTTGGAGGGGCTTGTTTTTACACTCTAAATTTTCTTATGTATTTAGCATGGATAATTATTTTTAAATGTTGGTTTTGTAACAATTTTTGAGGTATTATTCTTCTTGTTCTTCTTCCTTGAGTTGTTTGTTTTTTAAGTGTTTTCCAGGTTTGCATTTTTTTGTTTTTCTTTTCAATTTTTTTGTAATGATTTTTTTGTTTTTTACATAAGTAGGTAAATGTCAATATTTTAAAGCTAGGATGTTCTATATATCTATATATCGTTAATTAATATTTCATTGTACATCAAATAATTGTCACTAAAAATACTTCTACATTCTCTTCTTGTGAATTCTTCTTATGAATGTAGTGTATGAGAGCTTCTATAACAACCATTGCAATTTTTTTTAATAAGAGGTGATTTATTTTCTATCTCTCGTTTTGCATCTTTCTTTCTATTTTTAAGTGCAAATTCTCTGTAGGAATTTTTTCTTCAATGTACATGGCATGCAAACCATTCTTGATTTTTTCACTCAACAAATCATACATGAGGTGATGGAATTTAATACGATTCTTGTATACTAATTGTTGTTCGTGTAAGGGCCTGGCATTTTCCAATCCCATTCTTTGTTTTTGAATCTATTTTTTGAATATTTTTGGTTGTTTTCTATATCCTCCTTCATCTATCCTTCTCCATTGATTTTATCTTCCAAATATCTTACATCCACCTCAAATTTTACATGTCTTTTTTCATTGCCTTAGTTTTATACTTCTGTACAACATCCTTTTTCTTCACCATGGCTTGAGATTCCTTACATAAATTTTTCAAGTCTTTTTCTAATGTATTAAAACACTCATCTTCCTCAAGAACCCTATTATACATGCTCGTTGACTTTTTAGATACTTTAGTACGTGCTTCTTCAATCTCCTCTAATTTCATCTTTATATCTTGCATTTCCTTTTAAAAGATAGTATACTACAATGACCTTCATTGCTTGTGTAATTTCTAATATTTTTTCAGATCCTCTTTCTATTCATCAAGTTCCTTTACTATTTCATCAATATGTTGAACAACTTACAATAATTTGTTTGCTCTTGTTTTCAGTTTCCTGCATAATTGTTAAGCTTTCCTTGCATCATTCCTCATATAAACAGGTGCCCCCTATTTCCCTGAGCAAATCCAATTGTTTTGAGTCTTTCATTAATGTTAAGGAAGCTATCTTTCCCTGTTGCATGACATAGTATGGATTTGAGTGAGAAACCCCAACACTTTCTAACATATTCATAACCTTTATTTTCATGATATGTTTCTTATCCAAAAAGTACTCATAATTTATTTTTTCAAACCAATAGTCCTTCACAAACACACTTCCTCCTTGTCAATTAGAATGAGATTACCAGAGTTATAAAAAATTATCCCCATGAATGCTAAAATTTCTTGATGGCCCGCACCTTCATGTAACAATGCTTGCCTATCTTCAACATGGAGATTGTGGAATAAGTCACTTAGAACAAATAATTTTGTATGAAAAAAAAACTTCCCTGATCCATTGGTACCCATTGGCACCAATTGTAAAATTATGCTTGGAACTAAATGGATTTGTTGCCAACTACTCCTTGTAACTATTGAAATCCTCAATAGTCACCTGATTTATGTACATTTTTGAAGCTAGAAATCCTATGATGGGAGTGGAGAAATCATATGAGTTTGAGTTAATAGAATTCGAACCTCTCATCTCTGAATCACCAATATTATTTTGGGAGAAGAGATGTTTCATTAGTCCCTTCCAAGGAATAACAAGCATGAAAATAATATGCTCAGTTTTAGAAAAATAAATATACACCTGTTATGTTGTATATACAATGTTGTCTGGGTTGATTCATATTTTTTTTTTTTTAGAGATATTTTCTTTTAAACAGTCTCCTTCCTATCTCACAATTACTGCTATATTAACTTGTTATGCAAACCACAAGTAAAGTATTGCATTTGATATATTTACTGTTGTTTTCTATTATGGATCGTATATGTTGCAATTTGGGTTATTTCATTGGATATCTTTATTGTTGCTTTCTATTTTGGATCGTACATGTTGCAATTTGGGTTATTGCATTGGATATCTTTATTGTTTCTTTATTTTTTGGATCATATATTGCAGTTATGAATCGTAAGTAGCCATCAAATTGTTGTTAGGGTCACTTGTCACCTACTGACTTAAGTGAAGTGTTTTTGGTACACCTTCCAAGGAATTTCACACTAACACAGTTGGAACATTGACACATAAGGAACCAAATCTGATACCAATTGTTGGAAACTAGACTAAACTAAGAAGGGGGGCGGGAGATGAATTGATTTAGTGCATTCATGGACATCAAATTTTCTATTTACTTTCCTTTTTAACATTTAATTGAATTATTAAATGAACATCATTGCTTCATAAAAAAGGCATATTTTAACACATAAACAACATTCCATGAAAACTTATCTTCAGCACATAAAAGAAACACACATGGACACGAAACATAAGTGAAAACCTGTAAAGAGAGAAAACCATGAAATTGTTGTTGTTGTGATGCAAAGGTAAAGTCCTACTTCCTCTATTACATCAATTTTTGGAGGCTGCAACCTCTCTTCTATTTTGAAAGTTACAACTTGTTGGGAAGCTCCTACTCCCATCTACATCAATTTTATGCAGGCTACAACATATAGGAGGCTCCTACCTCAATTTGTTCTGCAACCTATAACTTGCTTGAAACCTCCTACTTCTACTTCAACAAGCTTCAACCTGTTCTTTTTCAGGCTGCAACCTGAAAGGACCCTACAATATTATGATACAAACAAGATATAATGTGTTGGTTTACCTGGTATTTAGTTTAACCTACCCCAATCTCTATCTCTACCTCTTCTCCTCCTCAAATATTGTTCACATCTACTCTTCTACCTTTGTCTCTTTGAGTCAGGGAATTCACGAACATAGATTCACAACAACTCAACTCTTCTACATACTCTTTAACTTTTTAACCTTCCAAAATCGCATATTTTGTTAACAAGATTTGTTGGTTGTTAGTATTCCATGTAGGAATATGAAGTGAAAAGTCTTGTCTCTTTACATTCCACTTATTCATTTCACAAATTTTCATATTTTTAACATTAAAATAAATTTTATGTTGGAAACAGTGCTAATACTGGGGGTGAATCAGTGTTAAGGCTAATTTTAAATTTTATGCCAATTTATCTTTACTTTTCAAATTTGGCATCCATTATATGAGAGAAGCCATTAAAAAACCATAATAGCAACCATATAATTCAACACAAGCATACACATCATGAGCATCACATATATGACATAGAGGTTTAACATGGAAACACGTTTGGGAAAAAATCACCTAAGCTTATTATTGTTATTGATGTAAAATAAGAGCGCCTACTCTATTACATCAATTTTTTTATGAGCCACCACTCATAGGAAGCACCAACTCCCTTTCATTGTTTTCTATCACGCACTAGCAGGAAGCATCAACTCCCTCCATTTGCAAACACTTGATCAGCTTACTAGATGCACCAACTTCATAGATTTGTTTCAAGCAAAAAATTGTAGCTCCTTAGATTTATGCAAGCACCAACTTGTAGGAGGCACCAAAACCCAACCTTTCTTTAGACACCCACTAGAGATGGAAGCACCAACTTCTTGTATGTAGGCTCCAATCCAGACTTAAAAGATAACCTACTTTTCACTGTAATTTGCAGCCACTTTGCCTGATATTAGCTCTGTTCTCTTCTCTACCCTTGGCCCACACATCATTATGTTCGTTGTACTCACTAAAATAGCTAATTGTTAACTCACAACCTACTAACACATAATTCTCTCAGCAATATGTCCCCACCACAAAATCTTAATGTTATCAACCCTCTGCTAAAACAACACACATTCAACAATGATCCCCTTCTGTTCCACGGGTTCTTCTCGGCCTCTCACACAACAATGCAGGTTCTCTCGGGGTCTCTTTCCTCCGCATAAGCACTCTCATCCTCTTCTCTACAGAATATGCTCATTGGCCTCACACAACAGTGCAGACACACCCACATAGCTCTCCACACATATTACTAGAAACTATGTTGCATTCCCCCCCATTGCTCAACTACAATCACGGGTTGTATTCCTCTCCTACATTATGATAAATGCTCCTACACACTGGCCGAGTGTACTTATGTATGGCACTCCTTCATATTGTTGCATCTGATACTTGAAATCTGCCATTTACTCTACCCGAGTGTACCTCTGCATGGCTTCTCCATCCTATAATCAAATCAACTGATCTTCTCAACCACATTAAACATTTGGAATGGGCTCCTAAGAGTTTCCATGTTGATAAATAAATCCTCAGTCCAACTACACACTCCAACAAGGCTCTCCAAGCTTACTCATGGCTCATAGAGCTTGAAAGATACTTCGGCATGGCTTCTATATTCTTCATTTAATTTAATAAGGCGAGCACGAGGAGATCAAAGGTGGCTTACTTCTTAGCTCATGGCAGGCTCCATTAAATCATTTGTGCTACCTTGAATAAATGATCTCTGTAGTCACCATTACTCCTGCGAAACCAACCTTACCAAGCACATTTACTTAGCCACTAACTCGTTTATCCTTGACTTTTTATATGTTGCAATATCGGAACCTAATCATTTCGTAACTTTGTTAAGGCTGGACATTACGAAATCGCGGGATTCTAGTTGGCCCTTAGCCCCTTCTCATTCACCCCCTGTTGATTTTCCACCATGGGACTAAGCATTGTGACCAATAACTTTATACTCCACTGTATTAGAGTTTCAGATATCTAACATATCGTAAAAAAAAATTAACATGAGCTTATGAAATTACGAGATCGTGATTGGCCTTTAGTCCCTTTTTCATAGCCTGTTATTTTTTTTCTTCCATGGGACCATAAACTATGACCAACGGCACAACACTTAGGTGTTAAGCCCTTCAGGACCCATCAGAGGCCTATATCCTTGTGTTATTGCTCTTTTCCCTTGGTCCTTAGGGATTTCACGACCAAGTTCCAAACACATTGGAGCTCCCAAGCATAAAAACTTTTCTCAAAATTGCATTTATAGCAGAATTCCGAAATCTCCAACCTCTGCTATGCTCCATAGCACTTAGGTGCTAAGACTTATGTACACCCTTGGTTCTTTGGGTCTCTATGACCAAACACCAATCAACATCAGAGCTCCCTGTATCAAGATTTTTCAAAATTATAATTGCAAAGGAGTTAGGAAATATCGACTTTTGATATTTCGAACTTTGAGATTACATCATGCTCTCGTCATCATCTCCATGTGGTATCTCCTTAGTGATGAAATGTTTCACCCAGATTTGGCTCATTAGGCCACCCAATAGTGTTGATTCAGACTTCCATGTGTCCTTCGTACTGCCATGTCATGTTGATGTCATCTTCCACCTTTAGCTCCTGAGGGCCAATCAATTGTTGCCATGTGTCCTGTTAGAGGATAGAGAAAGGGTCCCTAGTTATTTGGTTTTGCAAATGAATTCCTTTGTAATTCTTGTTCCCCACAATCCTCCACACTTTTAAATAATTCTATAATAAGGAGTTACGAAAATATGAAATTCCAATGCACTGAACCTCCAAGGTTTCAATATGTCGACCTTTCGATATTTAGGGTTTTGATGTTCTGCTTGCTCCTCGATATTCTTCCTATTTTGATATCTTGAGGCTACGACCTTTCGATATTTGCTTACTCCTATATTTGACCTGCTTCAATATATCGCTTGCTCTAATATTCACCTGCATTCCAAGGCCTTGAAACTCGAGGTCTGAAATTCGGCCTCCTCCTAAAGACTTAAAGGTCCTTACATCGACTATCAATAGCTTTTGATTCCGGAACTTATTCATGGATTTCTACATACCATTATAAATATCTTTCTGAGCACTAACCAACTATTCTAAATCCAAGAGTATCTAAGCTGATCTCTTGAGGCAGAATATCCTCCAAATTATGGGACTCCCAACCATCATAACCATCATTTTATGGCTTCTCCAATAAGCCTGCTACTGTGATTATTCTTTACGGAACACTACAACAACCATGGGACTCCCACTGAGCATGACACATCAAGCACATCAATGCTAACATCTGCCCCATCACAACTAACCTAATGGAAATCAATTTTGTCTTTCCTAACATCATGCTAGAACATAAATCCATGTTGATCTAGTTGACATCAATGCCAACACACTTTCTAACTGTCAGGCAATGCCAACTTCCCAACTTGATCTTCCAACATTACTGTTGACATCAATGCCAACATGCTTACTACCACTACCCAGATAAATAGTGGAAACTCTCCAACAATCTCCCCGTTTGGCATTGATGATAACACCTTTTCACTTCCTCTTCATTAATGGCCAATCCTCATGTTATTTCCACACATCTCATTACATGAGCCACCAATGGATTTCTTTCCTTTTCTTGGGCCATTACAACTTTTCCAATAATTCTCTCCCCCTTTGACATCAATGGAAAAGGGATACAAGCTTCTTCTTCTCCCCCATGCATTCATAAAATATCAATGATGAGGATCTAGTTGTTGATGTGCATTATGCTCTACATACTTCTATTGAAGGACTGGTAGTTGTTGCTACTCTATAAACTAGACATATGTGATATGCTCCCACTGAACATATACTGCCTCTGATTTGAATGACTCTAGTGTTTGACACTATCAGACCAGGTAGTAACTCCTCAAAAACAATTGGTTTATTGTCATTCAGGTTGGTCTTTATTATATACATGAGGGATAGACTGTTCATTTCATCTCTCGGTGACTATTCATATTTTTATTATTTATTTACATCAATTTCAGTTATTCACCCAATCCTGATGATTAGGTGTCAACATTCCCCCCCTTAATCTGAAGAGATGTTGGTGAGTCCAAGCATCATTCTGAATCTTTCAAGCTTTTCTCTTCCAAGCACTTTGGTGAATATGTCTGCAATTTTCTCATTAGTGTAACAATGGCAGAGATGGATTGTTTGGGCCTCAACATGATGTCAAACCAGATGATATTTAGTATTGATGTGCTTCATTTTGTCATGGAACTTTGGGTTCTTGGCCAATTTTATTGTCGAGGTATTGTCAATCATGAGTGGAGTCGATTGTACTTGTTTTACCTGCAAATATTCAAGAATTTCCTTGAGCCACACAATTTCTTTTGTTGCCTCAGCTGCTGCCACATATTCTGCCTCTGTTGTGGAATCTGCTAGAATTGATTATTTGTGTGATCTCCAGGAGATAGATCCTGATCCAAGACTCATAGCATAACCTGAAGTAGATACCCCAATTTCTTTGTCTCCATCGAAGTTTGAATTAGAGTATCCAATCAAGCTAAAGTCGTCCACCTGTGTATACTTGATTCCAAAGCCTTGAGTTCCCTTCAAGTACCTTAGAAATTTTTTTGCAGTAGACCAATGTCCCTCACAAGGTTTTTGAATAAACCTGGAGAGGATTCTAACAAGAAACGAAATGTCTGGGCTAGTAGTAGTTAGGTAGTTGAGATTTCCTACAAGCTATCTATACTTTGTTGCATCCTCAAATTCTTTTCCTTCAATGGATGTGAGCTTTAAGTTTTGTTCCATTGGATTAGTAAGAGGATTGCATTCTATCATGCCAAACATGTTCAATAGATCTCCAATGTACTTCTTTTGAGAAAGGAATATGGACTTTGGATGTTGAGTTACCTCAATACCAAGATAGTAATGAACATAGCCTAAATCAGTCATTTCAAAACCTTTCTTCAATTCCTTGTTTATGGATGCAATGTAGCTTTCATTGTTCCCTGTAATCAAAAGATCATCTACATATACCACAAGATATACAACTATTTTCCCAACTTTCTTGACAAATAAAGTTGCATCATCAAGATCATAATGTTTGAAATTGAGTTTCAGAATATGCACAATTAGTTTTTCATTCTAGGTTCGTTGTGCTTATTTGAGGCCATAAAAGGATTTCACAAGTTTGCATACTTTATGTTCATGTCCTTTCACAGCAAATTCTTCAGGCTGGGACATAAAAACATTCTCTTTTAGATTTCCATTCAATAAAGCAGTTTTTACATCCATTTGATGAACTTTCCAACCGTTTTGAGCTGCTAGGGCAAAGAGTGTCCGAATGGTAGCCCATTTTGCTGTGGGGTCAAAAGTCTCCTCATAATCGACCCCTTCCTTCTGTGCAAAACCTTTTTCCACAAGCCTGGCTTTGTGTTTGTCAAGTGAGCCATCTGATTTATACTTGTTCTTGTAGACCCACTTGCAGCCAATTGGTTTGGTTCCTAATGGAGGATCAACCAGCTTCCAAGTGCCATTCTTTATCAGGGCATCATACTCCTTTTGCATCGCTTCTTTCCATTCATCATGAGAAGCAACTTCTTTGAACGAAGTTGGTTCGAAATCTATAAACAAATTCAATTCACAATCATAAGAAACATCCATATCAACAGGTGATTCAAAGTCATCTACATCACCTCCCTTTTGCCGGTTTGAATTTCTAGTTCCTATCTTTCCAACCTCATCAGGATGAACACTTTCAAGTGTATTTGTCAACCACTTTGGGGGACCTTTCTCATATGGTCCAGGTTGCTCCGCTGATTGAGTTGGGACTGAATCAAGATTGAGTCTCCCAATTCTATCAATCACATCACTTAAAGTATCATCCGTTGTTGGAGTTTCATGCGAGGGAGAGAGTTCTTCAGAAGAAGATTCCACATGTTGATCTATCATAGGAATCCCTTCTTCAAGATGTGGAATTTGATTATCAAATTCTTGAAATGATTTTACATTTGCAAATCTATCCAAGCGATCAAGTTGTCGCTCAACAACATTGTCAGTTTTGGATGATTCAAGAAAGATTACATCTCTAGATACAACAAAATTTTTATTGACTTCATAATAGAGACGGTATGCTTTGGAGGTATTTGAATACCCCAGGAAGATACATTTATGACTTCTTGCACCAAGTTTGTTTCTATGTACCTTAGGTATCAAGGCATAACAGGTGGAACCAAAAACCTTGAGATGCTTTACCAAAGGAACGTGCCCATACCACATTTCATAGGGAGTCTTATTTCTGATAGCATTAGATGGACATCTATTCTTTATATATACAACACATAGAACTGCATCGGCCCAAAACATCAACTTTACATTTTTGAAAAATGTTATGGAGTGCATCATATTTAAGATTGTCCTATTCATTCTTTCAACTACACCATTCTGTTGGGGATTATAAGGCACAGTTGTTTAATGTTTGATCCCATGTTGGCGAAGATAGTATTCAAATTCATTTGAAGTGTATTCATTTCCATTATCAGTGTGAATAGAGCCAATATGAGATTGTGCATCATTTTCAATCCATGTATGAAAGTTCTTGAATGTTTTAAAAGCATCAAATTTGTTCTTCAATAAATAAACCCAACACATTCTAGTGTAGTCATCAATGAATTTCATCATATATTTATTTCCATTTATAGAAGGAACAAGCATTGGACCACATAAATCTGAATGAATGAGTTCAATTTTTCTATGTGCTCTTGAATGTGAATCATGAAAAGACTGTTTGCTATGCTTTCTTAGAATACAAGCATCACATTGCTTAAGTTTCCTATGAATTGTAGGCAAACCAGCAACACCATTTTTCTTCAACAAGCGAAGGTTGTCATAGTTCAAATGTCCAAATCTAGCATGCCATAATAAACTTGATGGAAGTGTACCTTCTTCATAATGAGATTTGTTTGAGAAATGGTGTGCACGAGCATAGGTACCCTGCAGCTTGGGAAGCCTTTCTTCTTTTATCCCCCTCACGACAATTGAGTCATCAGATGATTTTCTCACCTCAAGCTTGCCATCAAACATATGAATGGAGTGACCTTGCTGGTGTATTTGGACCAAGGACAACAAGTTTCTCTTCAGCTGTGGGAGATATAGAACATGATGCAGAAGAAAGTCTAGAAGACTAGGAAATTTAAGCTTGATTGTGCCAACCCTGATGGCTTGATTTTTGATTGGTCTGCAAAGTATACTGCTCCATCAACATTGTCAGTAAATTATTCAAAAAAATCTTTTCTATGAGCCATGTGGCAAGTTGCTCTTGAATCAAGCAACCAATCATTTTTCCAAGAAGCAAGTGAAGCGTTAAATAAGTCTTCATTTACTCCAATATTACATTGTGCCACAACATAATGAGCGGATTCAGGTGCTTTACCTTTTTCTGTGTCATTAGTTTTACCTTTGGGTTGGTTTCTTTGTTGCTCAATTTTGTCCCAAGGTAACTTGCATGTGGAGGCATCATGTGACCCATTCCTTTTCCAGCATATGCAGTGCAAATCTGACTTTTCTCCTTGAGAGTGTCTACCCCCCTTGCCTCTAAAATATCTTCCTCTTCCTCTTCGACCACCTCTTCCTATGGAAGAATCTTGAGCAAGATTTTTTTCTTTATGAGCAAGGCACACAACCTCTTCGAAAGATTCAGGGGCTATCTTCTTTCCAAAAGCTTTCTCTCTTTTAACAAATTTTTTCACAAGAGAGTCAAAGGTAGTATCTTTGAGATTTCCATTTGCAACTAATGACTCAAGATAATTGGAGTAAGTAGGATAAAGTACCTTGAGAAAAGTGATAAGAGGAATATCCAATTCAACCTTAGTGGCTTTGATATCATGCATTATAGATTTTACTTCGGATGCAAAAGCGAGAGGATCATTATTTTGTAATTAAAGAGTGAAGAGTTTACTCATGAGTTGAACAACTTCAAGTGCAGAATGTGAGTCATAGGGTTCTTTTAGCTTTTGTAAGGCTTCAAAAGTAGTTGAAAATGGTGAAATATGGCGACTCACCTCTTCACTTACAGATGCTGCAATTAATGCATAGGATTTTCTATTCTTATTTTTCCAAATGGTGAAATCTTTGTCTGAGGTAGGCTATTCTGGCTCTTTGTCTCTGTCTCCAATACACACTCCTTTCCACAACTCATTGAAAATGAGGGTGTGTTTTATCATCTAGGACCACTCAGGATAGTTCTCCTTGCTAATGAGAGCTATTCCCACAATAGATATGATTGAATGCATTATAAAATATGTGTACTATAAAAAAAATACTTCTGCTAGCAAAAAGAGTGCTTCAGAATAATACATCCTTATTCTTCCTTCTTGATTAGGTAAGAAATTGATTTAATATACAGGGAGAAAAACTATATTCTATCCATATGGAATATCACCATTTTTTTTTTTGCATTAGAATATGGTTGCAATTCAAGAGAAATAAAAGATAAACAATATCAACTGCTCAAAAGCGAATCAGAATTCTAATGCAAATCTGAATTTGCCAAAAACTTGGATGGAAACATAATAGGTAATATCATCTCACGAGTTACTTGCACGAAAGCTCAAATCCTATGCTTTACACCTTGACTGCATACTTTCTCATTGGAAAATACATCTCTTTCTTTTTCTATCTCTCAGTCTTCAATGATGCCTAATGCTTGGTAAGGCGTTGCCTGATACCATGAGTCTTCTGTGGACGCAAATCAAGAGGCAGATACTTCTTTTTCAGACCAGCTAGCAGACTTATGTGAAGCGCTGTTATATATCAGCGTGGAGAGAGCAACATATGGAGGGAGGCCAGCAGCATATGGAGGGAGGTCAGCAGCATGGAAACTGAGACATCGTTGTATGGTGTATTCAACATCATTTATGTATGAAAAGACCAACATTTGTATATGAAACACATCAGCGTTTACCAAGTCACTGCACTGATATATATGAAACACCATATATATATGAAACAACGTTTATATATGAAACACACCAGTGTTTACCAAGTCACCACACTCATATCAGCGCCTCCACCACTGTTTTCATTGCCACCAGCACCATCTCAGGGAGCATTACCAGCAATTTCCAAAACCTCAACAGCCAGATATTCAAGACTTCAAGAACAACGCACAATAATTCACCAAGAACAACGCAGATGGGAGCAGGGCTTCCTTCTCTTGAGAGAGCAAGGATTGTGTAGTTTTTAACCCCGTACAGAAATTACCTGCATATGAATTCTAAATCACAAGAAAATAAAAAATGCGAGAGCATAACCCATAAAACACATATACACAGAGATTTCCCACTGGATCTCAAAACCGAGACTACCAGCTTGATTTTTCATTATATTCCTTTCAATGTTACAATACATATTTATACATGCCGAAGCATCCAATACCATGGACCGAAACCCATCGCATCCAAAACCATGGACCGAAAACCATAGGTAGGTTTGCCCAACCTAATATAGGGTCCAAAAAAAAATTTCTCGG
>APFE030864123.1:2500-23328 GCA_000404065.3 Pinus taeda | reverse complement strand
TTTGAGAAGAGATGTGGCGGCTACATGCCTCTGAACTATGTTACAATGAGGCTCAAAGGCCTATTTATTGTTGAGAAACAATGGAAAACCCTAAACATACAAAAACCTAACCCTAGGAGATGAACCGCCAAATTGTGGACCCTGTTTGGGTAAATTAGTACATCAACTTCTCAGGGTCGTAACTTTGGCATACGATCTTCGTTTGACGCGTACAATACCTTGCTAGAAAGATCTATTTGAGGACTACAACTTTGGCGTCAAGAACATCAAGCTACCACCCATGTTGATCTCGGTTTTTCCAAAAAACATCGTTTAGGGCCTCAAAATGGCTCCCGAAGTTCAGGACCCAAAAAGCTGCTAGAAATAGTAAATTGTGCTACAAATAAGGAAACTGAAAAAACTGAAAGAAACAATGGTGGACGTCCAAGTGGAATAGGTAGGTGGCCACCAATATCCACCTGGATCATTCGTCTCCCCCCCCGCTCCCCCCCAGGAAGCAATGGTCCTCATTGTGTTGAGTTCCTCCATAAGATGAGGAAACTTTTGCTGAACTTGGTCCTTGGTTAGCCACTTGCCTTGGTGAAGGAGTTGGACTGCTTTGACAACTCGATATAGTTGGATCCTTTTTCTTGATCTATGTGTCCCTGATCCGATCTGTTGTGGCTTGCTCCTTTCAATCTAGATTTAACTCTGTAGGTGTGAGTTGTTTTGCAATGTTTGACATGTCTAATAATGGTGAGAAGTATGGTCGAAGGCGGTTCACATTAAACACTGGGTGTAGGCCAAGGAATGTAGGAATGTTGAGCTCAAATGCATTGTCTCCCATAACCTTGGTAATGGTGTAAGGACCATATTGGAGTGGTATGAGTTTCTGATAGGCTCTGGTAAGGCATTCCTTCTACAAATGCAACCAGACTTTGTCGCCCACCTGAAACTTGTGTGGCACCCAAAGTTGATCATGTTGCAGCTTGTACTTAGCATTTGATTTCTCCAGTATGTAATGGACTTGTTGGTGGATATGTTGGATGTGCTCAATGAAGTTGTTTACCTTATCAGCTTCCAACCGGACATGAGCCGAATTTGCTTGAGTCACTGCAAATGGTATGGCCACATCAATGGGACATAGTGGTTGGAATCCCAAACCCAGCTGAAAAGGGTTGTGGCCATTCGAGCTGTGGAGAGCCCGATTATAGTTGTGCTGGACATAGGGGAGGCTCTCATCCCATGTGTGTGGATGATTTGAGTTGTATATGCGCAGCATGTGTATGATCATCCTATTGATGACCTCTGTTTGGGCATCAGTTTGGGGATGGAAAATTGTGGACTTAGTGAGCTTGGTGTCCAACATCGACCAGAGACTGGACCAAAATGTATTGAGGAACCTGTTGTCCCAATCTGAGATGATAGACTATGGGATCCCAAAGTGTACCCACACTCATTCAAAGAAGACTTTAGCAGTGGCTTCTGCCATGATATTCTTCTTGCAGGCTGCTACAATGGCCATCTTCGAGAATTTGTTGATGACCACAAAAACACAGTCATTGCCATGCTTAGTAGAAGGAAGGCCCAACATGTAATCTATGGACATGGATTCCCAAAGTCGACTAGGGGTAGGCAACAGAGTATAGAGGCCTTGCTTCTTAATGGTTGGTTTGGCAATGGCGCAGGCAATGCAGGATCTGTTATACTTCCCAACATCCTATCGAAGATTCGACCAATACAAATACTTCTGCAGTACTGCCACTATTTTCTCAACCCTGAAATTCCTAGTGGCCCAACTGTAGTGTGCTTCCCAAATCATATTGGCTCGCTCACTTGAAGGAGCACAAAGGTGTCCCAAGTGGCATAGCAGGGCATCCTGGAGGTGAAAATCTAGAGCTTGCTAACCCTCGAAAAGCATCTGGTATGTGTGGTCAAATTCTGGGTCGCTTTTGTAGAGAAGTGGTCAATCAGAAGTCTCATTCCCACAAGATTTTAGCACGGTGGTTAACGCCATGATCAGTGGTTAGATGAGGCAGTTTGCAACATTATTGGTGCTATCCTTCTTATACTTGATATTCAAATGGAACTGTTGCAAGTATGTGGATCACTTCTGATGGCGATCATTATGCAACTTCCCTTACATCTGTATGAACTGTAGGGGTCGGTGGTCTGTGTGCATGACCGTTTTCTTACCCAAAATGTAATGCTTCCATTGTTGGCAGGCCTACATAATATAATACATTTCCTTGTCATAAGTGGGATACTTCCGGACTGCGTCTGAAAGTGTCTCACTCTAATATGCAATTGGATGCCCCCGTTGAGTAAGGACTACCCCAATAGCATAGTCATGGGCATCTGTCTCGATCTGAAATGGTTGTTGCAAGTCTGGTAAAGTGAACATTGGTGCAGAGTAGAGGCGATGCTTCAACTCTGTGATTACCTTCTATTGAGATTTAGACTAAAATAATTTTTCGTTCGCTCCTCCCTTGGTGACTTGACTCAAGGGCCAAGTGATATGAGAGAATCCCAACACAAACTTGTGGTAGAAATTGGCAAGACCTAGAAAGCTACGGAGCTCTATCGGAGAGGTTGGGGCTGGCCAATCCCGAATGAATTAGATCTTGGCTGGATCCACATGCACCCCTCATTCATCAATAATGTATTCCAGATACTGAACTTGGATCATGCCAAAAGTGCATTTATCAAAATTGGCACATAGCTTGTGTTGCCGCAGCGTTTAGAGAACCTGTCGGATGTGATAAAGGTGCTTTTCCCAACTCTGACTGAATATCAGGATGTCATCCAAGTATACCACTACAAATGAGTTGGTGAATGGCCACAAGATGTCATCCATCAGCCTCATGAAGGTTGCAAGAGCATTCGTCGACCCAAAAGGCATAACCAACCATTCGAAAAGGCCCTCCTTGGCTTTGAAGGCAGTCTTCCACACATCAGAGGGTTCGATTGGTACCTGGTGATATCCTGATTTCAAGTCGATCTTGCTGAAAGATTTCACCCCCTTCAGTTGGTCCAGAAGGCCATCAATCCGTGGGATCGAGTACCTATTTCGAAGAGTGATCTTGTTCAATGTCTGATAGTTAATACATAGTCTCCAAGTCCCATCCTTCTTCTGTACCAACACGATTGAAATCCCACATGGTGATGAACTTGGAGAGATGTGACCTTTCTACAACAGCTCCTAAATTTGCCTCTTGATTTCGCCGGTCTCCAGAATGGAGCTCCAATAGATTGGTCCATTAGGCAGTGGCATACCTCAGGTGAGATTGATGGTGTGCTTGACCTGACAGTGCAGAGGCACCCCTGCAGGGAAGGTAAAGCTGTCCTCGTACTCCTCCACGACCTTGTCCATCTATTGTCATCGTGTGGAGGGGCCCTGTCTAGAGGTCGTGGCCACCATCTTCTTCTTTCCCTGAGGGCATATCATTAGGAAAACAAATTTCCTGGTTTTGGAAATGGGCATACTACATTGTTCTGTAGTAACTAAAGAGATGGTGGTAGGCAGTGCTACCTCCGGTATCCCGTACAACTTATTTCCCAAAGTAACAATAACAACATGAGGCCTTGACTCATACACAACATGTCACTTCCATATGTATGGTTGACCTAATAATACATCACAAACATCAAGGGAAGCAATGTCACATAATACCTTATCCGTGGAGGGCTTGATGTTTCATGGAAGGCGACACTACTGGCTCATGAAAAGATCCCATCCTTGGTGAAGCCACTCGATGGTGTACAATTGTGGATGTATTGTGGTCAGTAAGCCCAGCTGATTCATGACCTTTTCTGAAATGAGGTTCTTTTAGCTCCCACTCTCGAGAATTAACTGTAGCAGGGAACCCTTTACCCACATTTGGGAGTGGAAGAGGCGCTCCTCCTCCTCTGGATCTTCGAGTTCCTCCTTCTAGATCTTCATGGCAGCAACGGTGCGTTGGGCTTCGCATCGATAATCTGCTTCCCTTTGTCATTCCCCTTGTCAGGTTTTGACTCGGAGTCAAAACATGCATCTGATTCTGAAGCCTTTAGCTCAGCCACCAGTGACTGCTTGGCCCAACACTCACTTGTGTTGTGAGTGGAGCTCTTATGGAACTCACACCACTTTTCTTTGTCCTTCTTCGGGTTCATGACATTATTATTTGCTTGTGGCTTTGGTGGGTTGTCCTCGGCCGCCCTGCCATGGCTTTGTCCTTTTTTCTGAAGTTTCGAGGGCACCTTCCCCCTGCTTCAGATTCGCAGATCCAAAGTCTCACTTCTTCTGTTTAAACTTTTGCTCGATCTTGACGGCATATCGGTATGTCGTGCCGAGCGAGATGTCCAGGAATTCCATCTCATCCTAGATGTACCTGTGCAGGCAGCCACATTACTTGAGAACCAAATGCTTCTCAAAATCCTTGATACCCAACTTTGTGCAAAGGGTATGAAAAACATTGGTAAACTACGACACATCTTGGTCCCTTCACTGTCGCAGCATTGTCCACTTTATGTATTTATATCCTCATAGCTCCTAACAGGGTAGTACTGCTCCTTGATGGCATCCCAGAATGAGTTCCAAGTGGGTGTGGCTGAAAACAATGAGTTTGGACTTTCATCCTTCTGCTCACAGTAGGTTTCCCACAAGTCCTTGACGTGGGAGGCTGCTTTGAGAAGTGCAAAAGTGATATTTTCCCGACTGGAAAGTCATGAATGAAAAAATATCCTTCTAACGGATTTAGCCATTTATCTACAGCGTCTGCATCTATCTGACCCTCAAATATGCAAATGTCAAAGTCAACTTGTACCTTAAAGGGTGTGTCACTTCCAGAGTCGCTACCGGAAGTAGATGTGTCACCCTTAGGTAGCCGCTGAAGTATATGGGCAAAGTTGTCCATCATCGCGTTCCTTTGTCACTTGAGGGATTCTTTGAGAAATATTTTGATAGGATCTCCTGCTCCCTCTTCTTTCTTTTCATCCACCTTGGGAGGCCGTTGGGATTTGTGAGGTTGGTGTTGCAAAGGTTCGACTAGTTCAAGCCCTAACTCTTTATATCCCGACCTCATTGGGGACATTCAAAGAAAAATAGAGAAAGAGCATACCGCTTTGATACCACTGATCTGGATTTAAACATGAACAAAACAAATTACATATATAACCTTAAATACAAATATGTAGTAGAAATAACACTTCATTTCATTAATATCAAATATTGAAATATGCTTACAAACAGAATGGAAATCAGACTAGCTTGGGCGATGGTAGCTTATCCCTGAGAAGAGATGTGGTGTCTACATGCCTCTGAACTCTGTTACAATGAGGCTTGAAGGCCTATTTATTATTGAGAAATAATGGAAAACTATAAACATCCAAAAACCTAACCCTAGGAGATGAACCGCCAAACTGTGTGCCCCGTTTGGGTAAATTGGTACATCAACTTCCCGGGGTCGTAACTTTGGCATACGATCTCTGTTTGACATGTACAATAACTCGTTAGAAATATCTATCCGAGGACTACAACTTTTGAATGAGAAACATTAGTCCATGACCCATATTTCTCCCAGTTTTCCCCAAAAAACGTCGTTCAAGGCCTCAAAATGGCTCTGAAAGTTTAGAATCCAAAAAATTTCCAAAAATAGTAAATTGTGCTACAAATAAGAAACTAAAAAAAAAAATGAAAGAAACAATGATGGGGGTCCAAGTGGAATAGGCGGGTGGCCACCAATATCCACCTAGATCATGCAAATACCAATCATTAGTGATGCATTAAGATTGCTCTTCATTGTTGTTGCTACTTCATCCTATATGCTCACTTCTCCTGAGGAGAAATTAATTAGTTTTTAATTGCTCCTCTTACTCTTGAGGTCATATATTTTTAATTAAGGTTGGACTTTACGAAATCATGAGATTATAATTGGCCTTTAGCCCCTTTTTCTTCACCCCCTATTGATTTTCCACCATGAAACCAGGTGCTGTGATCAATGAATTTATACTCCTTTGTATTGCAGTTTTTGAGTTCCAACATATCATAGTTTTTTATTAATGTGAGCTTATGAAATTACGAGATCCCGATTGGCCTTTAGCCCTTTTTCCTTATCCCCTTCTTGTTTTTCCTCCATAGGATAAGGAGTTGTGACTAACGACATAACACTTAGGTGCTAAGCCCTTCAAGACCTGTCCAAGGCCTATCTCCTTGTATTATCGTTCTTTACCCTTGGTTCTTCAGTATTTCACCATCAAGTTCCAAACACATCGGAGCTCGTAGGCATCAAAAATTTTCTCAAAATGCATTTATAGTGAAGTTTCAAAATCTCCAACCTCCGATATGCTTAATAACACTTAAGTGCTAAGCCTTCTCTATGCCCTTAGTTATTTGGGTCTCTATGACTAAACACCAATCAACATCGGAGCTGCTTGGATGGGGAATTTTTCAAAATTGCAATTATAAAGGAGTTACAAAATCCTAACCTCCAATATTCTGACCTCCGAGATGACGTGATGCTCTGGTCATGATATCCATGTGGCCTCTCCGTAGTGGTGACATGTGTCACTCGTATTTTCCCCATTAGGCCACACAATAGTGTTGACTCTGACTGTCATGTGTCCTTTGTACTTCCACGTTATGCTGACATCATCGACCACCATAAGCTCCTGAGGGCCGATCAACCACTGCCATGTGTCCTGTCAGAGGAGAGAGAAAGGGTCGTTGGTTCTTTGGTTTTGTGAGCTAGTTCCTTTATAATTCTTGTTCTCGGCAACCCTCGATGCTTTTAAAGAATTCAATAATAAGGAGTTACGAAACTTTGAAAATCTAATGTACCAAACCTTCGAGGCTATGATATGCCAACCTTCTGATATTCAAGGTTCCAATGTTCTGTCTGCTCCCCAATATTCTACCTGCTCCAATATCCTGAGGCTCTGACCTCTAAAATTTAGCCTTTCAATATTTGCCTACTCCGATATTTGGCCTGCTTTGATATTCGTCTTACTCTGATATTCGCGTGGGTTCTGAGGTCCCGAAATTCGAGGTCCGAAATTCGGCCTCCTCATAAGGACTTCAAGGTCCTTACCTTGGGACCCATTCATGGACTTCCACATACCATTGGAAAGCTTTTTCCGAGAACGAACCAATTGTGCTAACTCCAAGAGTGTCTAGGTTGATCTCTTGAGGTAGAATCTCCTCAAAGGTCTAGGACTCTCAACCATCATAGCCATCATTTTATGGCTTCTCCAATAAACCTATTACTGTAATGATTCTTTATAGATCACTGTAGTAACCATAGGAATCCCCCTGAGCTTGACACATCAAGCACATAAATGCTAACATTTTTTTGCCATCACAACTAGCCTAGTGGACACCATGTTTTCTTGCTAAAAATCATGCTAGCACATACATCCATGTTGATCTCGTTGACATCAATGGCGACACACTTGTTAATTGTCAAGTAATGTCAACTTCCCAACTTGATCTCCTAACATTACCGTTGACATCAATGCCAACATACTTTATGCCACTAGCCAAATACACAATGACAAATATCCAACAGTCAATGGTTCACCAAATAATATTTAAAAGAAAAGTATCAGCCAACTATGATTGCATAAGCCAAAACAATTCTAAGACCATGTAATTTAGGAAAAAATAAAAAATTCTTCGTCCAGTCCTGCATTTTCTTGTATCACAACTTCTCAAGGCATCTCTACAAGCAATGAATCACAACACAAAAACAATGCACCTCAGCTTATTAAGCAATGCACCTCTAAAACACCTTTGTAATTGAGCGTACTATCAATGAAAATTTGAACAAAGACTAAACTGAGTGAGTGAGAGCTATATTGTGTGATTAGGAAAACTTCTTTTGTCACAGGAAAATTGCAACCACTTTAATCACTTCAAGAACTTCTTCAAATCTGACCTAATATATCTTGCTACTCTGCAATCTTTGCAATACATCACAACATCACATTCCAACAAACATTCACATACCTTCAACATTGACCTCTACAACATTTGCAAAATTCATCATCTATCTCTTACAACTATAACAAGCATCACAACACACCTTACAAACATATGGTGACCACAACTCTTTCAAGCAAGCATAAAAAGCATAGAACATAAACATAATAACCATAACAACACCTGTGTGCATGCCATCACCCTTCGCTGCTCCTTTTCCATCAATGATAACTATGCCAACATACACATGCGTTATCAGATGATAAATGAAAGTACGAGTTCAAAGTTGAAGTAATGATGGGACCAAAAACAAGGTCCAACTAAGAGAGGTAGAGTCTATGGAACTAATGAGAAGAAGGAAGATCACCCACGAAAATGAAGGTCCATGTGGATGATAATCATTGATTGATATAAAGATGTAGTTCACCAGGGAGTATAATGAGTTAGTGTTGTCTACAATTATGGAAGAATATTTTGGAGAGTGTATATTTTTAAAATATTATTTTTTTTTTTTATTTAATAAATTAATTTCAAATTATGTAAAAATTATTAAAATTTGAATTTTTTTTTTTAAATATATATAATAACTAATAAAATTGAAAATAAATTAATACAAAAATCTCATTCAATAAATTAATTTAAAAATACCTCTGTTAGATCTAAGACTTTTGTGATCCATATTGTAGATGAAAGTCTTCCGGATCAATCACATCTTAGGATTGGGTACACGTTTCAAACTAACTAATGTGGTTCATCACCAACTAATGTGGCTCATCTTTGGTTGGAAACATCAACTCAATCCTAATGATATGATTAATCTGGAAAACTTTCATCTATAAAAATACCTCTATTATAATTTAAATATTTAATAAATGTTATTAAAAATAGTTATCACATGTTTTCATTAATAGATTTGATTAAAATTTATTTAAAAATAAAATTGAAAATGATAAAAAATAAATTGAAGAGAAAACTTGAAAAATTTAGAAATATATCAATTTTATTAATAAATTTGATAGCATTTTGAAATCATAATGAATATTGTGGAAGGATGTTGTAATCATAAATTTATAAAACGAAAACTGATATCAATAAATACGAGGATGCTGTGATCATAAAGTTATGAAATAAAGACTGCTATCAATATACAATTTTATTGGTTTTGATTTTGTTTTTTGAACTATTATGATTTTTAAACGTATTTTTTTCAAAACATGTACATTTCTATCTGAAAATACAAGTACCCTTTTCAAGGGGAAAATAAATAAATGTTGATGAAGTTTATATAAATCAAAATTTAAAATAAGCTATCATTTTCCGCGCTTGGAATCTCATTTGTGGAAGGGTATACAAAATTCACCAACCTTATAAATTCCTTAAATACAAATATAATTTCACTAAAATTTCATTGCAAATCTCCCGAAGCCGATATTTTTTTTTTTTTTTTAAGAAATGTCCCCATCGCCAGTCTTCCTTCAACTGGAAGAGAATGCTAGGGTTCTATGGAAGAATATCATCTACATTTAGCAACATCCCACTATTTAGACATTCAAGTGGTAGTTAAACTTGGTTCGCCGTAAACGGTTGGTTGTCAGTGTTGCAGTCTCCTTCCAGACTAGAGGTTGAGGATGTGACACCATCTTTCAAATGCAATCGAAATTCTTCTGTGGCAAACTTAGGTACCTCCAAGTGAATATTTGCAGGAGTTGATGGGGTGAGATTGTTTGTTGTAAACTAACGGATATATACATAGACAAAAACTTATTTGTTGCATCATAATATTACTTATTCGTTACATACGCTGCCAACTTACAACGTGTTAACACTCAGGTTGTCCCTTTTGACTCCTAAAGGGATACGGCCGAGGTAACCACAGACCAAGATTTTGACTGCAGGTCCTAGCCTACCAGCAGTCAGAGAGGGCTCTCTCTTTATGATTTAGCTTTATTTAAGGGATGTTTTTAGGCTAGATATGATGCACAGGGGTTTTGATTGAGTTTGGTGGGAAGGATGATTCTTTCAAGCAGAGAGGCATGAGTAGTGTGATAGGTTCAAACCATTGGGCATGGAGTCATGGAGCAAGACTGCCGGTGTGTTTTCTTGGTCACAAGAGGAATATGGAGCAAGATAGCTACACATAAAACAACATTCAAGCTAAATGGAGATGGAATGAAGGCTAAGTGATGAGACGCACTTAAGAATCTCTCGTTCAGCTTAACAGAGGGAAGGCGAATGAGCTCTATCTAGGAGCAATTAAGAATTCCTAGATAATTGTCATACATGGGTGAATTAGGGGAAATATGAGCCAAAATTAATTCATATTTCATAGCCAATTCAGAGGAAAACATAAAGAAGCCACAGAAATTGAGCATAGAGTGCAGCCAAGCAAATTCTAAACTAATTATTTTTTCTGCAACTTAGAAGGTAATACATGGATGATATGAGCGTTTACAAATGGAAAACAGAGATAAGAAGCACTTATTGAGTCATGTAATAGCACAAGAATTCCACAGTCACTCTTCAACCATTAAACACAGCAAACAGTCCATTCTCCAAGCTTGTAAGAAGTCTTTGATTATAGAAAATATCAGATATACAATGCGAGTCTCTCTTGGAGTGAATCAACCAACCCACCCTTTTCACTGTACAGAGGGAGGTATAAATAGAGAAAAAATGTACAAAATATCTACAACAGCAGATCTGATAGCAGATCTGGAGAAATGAATGCTTCTGACCTAAAATTTATTGCAAATAACTGAAAGAATGCCTATCTACCAGCTGTGCAGGGACAACAGCCTCAAGAATGAATAAATGTCAATCCCTCGAGCCATGCACTGTCCTCATGGCCATAACTGCGCATGGGGCTTAGCAGTACTGCTCCAAAATGTGGCTTGATACATTGTCACTGTAATAACTCTGCCTTGAAATCCTTCCTCCGCGCCTTCAAGTGGTCCTGCTGCCTTAAATGGTAAAACTATGAGTTGGTGAGCCTTTATGGCTCAAATGATGCTTTTGGTACATTTACTGGGGCCCTTTGATTTCATTTGCTTTGGAAGATCTGGACTAATACACTTTGCCGCTTCTTCTGATCTTTTTTGACATTAAATGGGGCCATATCTTTCCTCTGATATACTTTGACACTTGAATCTGGCCACTTTCTCTCTCCGATACTCTTTAAACTATCAAATCTCCCCATTCCGCTCTTTTAATGCAAAATAACTGCTGCAAATGCTTTCCGTGGCCTTTGGGACGCTATCGGCGCTTGGTCGATCCCAAAATGGTCTTTAAACTGATAAAATTCCATAATTGATGGAGAAGCAGCGCTATGGAGGCATCTGAGGAGGAAGCATGCCTTTAGAAGTGTTTTTTGGGCCAGAGCAACTTAGAAAACTGCTGCAAAACCGACTGTTTCTTCTTTGTTGGGCGGGCGCAGTCACCGCATACAAAACCTTTGAAAATGGCCCATTTCCAAATAACACAGAAAATGTGTCAAAAACATGAGATTTTAATGAAAAATTGGCTTTGGTGGGCCCTGCAGACAACTTTAAGTCCTGGCCGTTGGATCCGGCACGGGCCGATCCAGCAGCTGGCGCTAAATCGCATATCGGCGGATCAGGGGTCCCAACACGTAATACTTCTGACGAGCGATGAACCCCGCGGACTCGAAAATGCCTTAAGGCCTTCTTTTATTGATATCGGGTCCGGCCCGTCAGCGAACTCTCATCGGTGGATTTGCAATGAAACTCGGTCATCGGACCCGAAATCTTTCAAAACTGCTTTTTATTGCTTTTCGGCTCCGGCATATCGGAGCAATATGTGAGGTTGCTGCGATAAAACTTAGCCATTGATCTGGGGCCCAAAATGGATGGATGTGATTAAGTCGGGACTTCGGCAATCGGTGGGGGCAATGAGGGTTCTTGCTAAGTTTCAGATAAACTTAGCAATTCCCAAGGATGTATATGGTTATTTTTCAACTAGGGGGAGGGGATAATTACATAGGGGAGTTATATACATAGTTTTAGTAGGGGAAGGGGAAATAGATAGGGAGCTACATATTAAAGTTAGTAGTTAATATGACAATGATGAGAAAAAGCGCTAAGTATGATGTCTTAGGCTATCAATGGGGGAAATGACTCATAGTAGAAGTGTGTACATTCCTTGAGTGAAGCAGATCTTCACCAAGGAAAATGATATGGAGAATAATGAAACTAAGAGGTATCAAGCATATCTTGACCTCTTTAGGGGAAGTTAGTGAGTAATTTGGGGGAGAGGAAGAAGGGGGGAGTTAGACATGCCTCACTTGAAGTCCTCCAAATAAAAAATGCCTCAAACCAAAAATGAATTGCTTATCAAAATTGGAACACAACAGTAGAACTTAGATTAGCACACTCTCATGGACACTTCTTTGGCCATCTGTAGCAAATATGGAACATTGCAACACGCAAAGTATGACATATTTGACCTGTAAAAATGTCAATCATGAAATATGAGTAACCTGCTGCAGCAGGAGGCTAACAGTGGCTCCACTTGGGGATGGATTTTCCTTGTGAAAAGCCAAGAACAGCAGATCAGACTGCCTTGTATTCAATTTTTGTTGTATTATGCAAAATTCCCTTTGGCTGGCTGCCTTATTGACTCTACCTACCTACCCTAACCAGCACTTACTTTGCTGTTAGGTGAAATGAAATATCCAATGCAGCCACTTAAGTATTATGAGCACGAACGGGCTTTGTTTCTTGTGCTTGCTGGTGAGAAAAACTGAGATCTTGCAATCTGATGTGGCTTTGTTAATCTTTGAGAAGATTAGGAAGCTATTGACTGTGTTTAAACACTGTACAAAACTGTCCTGCAACATATATATACAATTGCTGGGCTGAATTAAAGAACTGTACAAAGGTTTGGGACAACTATCATGCTTTGGAATTGGAAGATCATCAGCAACTTGACGTTGAGCCTTACAACCTTCTAATGGAGAAGGGCACTGATTTATTTCATCACTCAGCCTGCCATATGATGGATTATTCAAAACTTGGAGAGATACTTGCAACTCATTACAAACAGGCTCGAATGGGACTTGACTGATCTGCGCTTGTTGTTCTTCTTCTTCTTCAAATACTTGAGATGGCTGAAAACCAAGAGGCAGGGGATCCACTTGGATCATTTGATCACATGTTGCTGCTTCTAAGTCTTCCTCAATTTGATATTTGATGGCCCTTTGGGGCTGCAAAACTAGAGGCAATACATTTTGAGCAAGGATTTGACTCTCCTCTAGAGGATCAATATCAACACTTGGTGACACTTGATTATACACAGCATGACAATTCTCCTTAGTAAACTGAAAAGATTTGAAACAAAATGGTAAAGTTCCTACACTGAAATCAAAATTTTCTGCATTTTCCTCCTCCTCTTCATAGCTGAAACGAGCACGCTGATCACTGCTTTCAAGTTGTTGAGCCTGAACTTCGCTTTCTGCCAAAATAGGGTCTGTTTCTTCTGCGCTTCTTATTTGGCCATTGTACTCATAATCATCATTATACTCATCGTATTTTGGCAAGCAGTTGAAAGAAGAGAAGCTATTATATTCATATAGTATATCAGGAGGCTACTCCATCATGTATGGCTGTATGAATATGTCATTTGTTTTGTGGCAGGTTTGTTCATGAATGTCACTACTTTCCTCTTGCAAAACAGATGTGTTCTGGTGCTCTAAACATTCCACTTTCATTGTGATCTTCTGCATCACTTCCTCTGTTTCTTTTAACAAATAAAGAAGTTTTTCTTCTTGCTCTGCCTTGCGCTGTTTCTCCCTCATCTTCAGATTTGCCTCCACGTCCACAGCCATGTCCTGCATCTGTTTCATGGTGGATGGGCATCTTTCTCTCAAATGAAATTCCATTTCTGGATCAAAAGCTCTTGGATATTGCAATAGAGCTAAATCAGGGGGAGGTCTTATGTTCAGTGACATAGAATGGTAGACTTGATTGAATCTGTCAAAGAATTGTTGAACGGTTTCATTTGGATGCCTTTTTAACTCATCATAATCTTGAATGAGCGAGAGGAAACTAACTTTGATCACCCATCTATCAAAGAAGAGCTTGGAACATTGCTGAAGATTAGAGATGCTAGCCTCAGGCAATGCTTTAAACCAAGTCCTAACTTCACTTTGCAAATAAAGGGCAAACAGCCTGAGATTGACATCTTGCTCTTCCACTTTAAAGATATTACGATAGTCTTCAAAAGCCTGGATATGTTTCTGGGCAGTAATACCATTCTCTCCATCAAATCTTGGGAGATACTTAGGATGATTCTTAGGCAATGGATTGAGCACGGGAGGCAAAACGAGTGGCTTATATCTATCAGGAAATTTACAAGACACAGGAGTATATACAGGAACTGGAAGACTAGGCTCTATTTTTGGTTCCTCCTTGGCTATATGATGATCATCAACAACATTAGAAGGTTGTTGTTCAGATATGCAAGGAGGCTTTTCAACAACATTTTCCAAAGAAAAATCATAAAAATCTGATCTAAAATCGTCTGTAAAATACAATATACATTGCAAAATTTTATGGAAGAGAAAGAACATGATCCCTTGGATAATAATCCAAGTCAAAAGCCTGATCTGCTTATACATTTCTTTTGGGTTCATTTTTCCAGTGGAGCCTTTATTATGAGGATGATGTGGAGTCGCCAGGTGGATGAATTAACCTTGAAGTGTCTGATCTCTGTCCACCGTCACAGATCAAAGCTAAACATGAAAATAGCCCTGAAGAAATGAAACACTTTCTCCAGAAAATGAGGCAAACTGATCAAAATTAGGGATGTACTATAAACAAATGATTCAGGTCCCCAGCAGAGTCGCCATTATGTTAACACTCAGGTTGTCCCTTTTGACTCCTAAAGGGATACGGCCGAGGTAACCACAGACCAAGCTTTTGACTGCAGGTCCTAGCCTGCCAGCAGTGAGAGAGGGCTCTCTCTTTATGATTTAGCTTTATTTAAGGGATTTTTTTAGGCTAGATATGATGCACAGGGGTTTTGATTGAGTTTGGTGGGAAGGACGATGCTTTCAAGCAGAGAGGCATGAGTAGTGTGATAGGTTCAAACCATTGGGCATGGAGTCATGGAGCAAGACTGCCGGTGTGTTTTCTTGGTCACAAGAGGAATATGGAGCAAGATAGCTACACATAAAACAACATTCAAGCTAAATGGAGATGGAATGAAGGCTAAGTGATGAGAGGCACTTAAGAATCTCTCGTTCAGCTTAACAGAGGGAAGGCGAATGAGCTCTATCTAGGAGCAATTAAGAATTCCTAGATAATTGTCATACATGGGTAAATTAGGGGAAATATGAGCCAAAAGGAATTCATATTTCATAGCCAATTCAGAGGAAAACATAAAGAAGCCACAAAAATTGAGCATAGAGTGCAGCCAAGCAAATTCTAAACTAATCATTTTTTCTGCAACTTAGAAGGTAATACATGGATGATATGAGCGTTTATGAATGGAAAACAGAGATAAGAAGCACTTATTGAGTCATGTAATAGCACAAGAATTCCACAGTCACTCTTCAACCATTAAACACAACAAACAGTCCATTCTCCAAGCTTGTAAGAAGTCTTTGATTATAGAAAATATTAGATATACAGTGCGAGTCTCTCTTGGAGTGAATCAACCAACCCACCCTTTCCACTATACAGAGGGAGGTATAAATAGAGAAAAAATGTACAAAATATCTACAACAGCAGATCTGGAGAAATGAATGCTTCTGACCTAACATTTATTGCAAATAAATGAAAGAATGCCTATCTACCAGCTGCGCAGGGACAACAGCCTCAAGAATGAATAAATGTCAATCCCTCGAGCCATGCACTGTCCTCATGGCCATAACTGCGCATGGGGCTTAGCAGTACTGCTCCAAAATGTGGCTTGATACATTGTCACTGTAATAACTCTGCCTTGAAATCCTTCCTCCATGCCTTCAAGTGGTCCTGCTGCCTTAAATGGTAAAACTATGAGTTGGTGAGCCTTTATGGCTCAAATGATGCTTTTGCTACATTTACTGGGGCCCTTTGATTTCATCTGCTTTGGAAGATCTGGACTGATACACTTTGCCGCTTCTTCTAATCTTTTTTGACATTAAATGAGGCCATATCTTTCCTCTGATATACTTTGACACTTGAATCTGGCCACTTTCTCTCTCTGATACTCTTTAAACTGTCAAATCTCCCCATTCTGCTCTTTTAATGCAAAATAACTGCTGCAAATGCTTTCCGTGGCCTTTGGGACGCTATCAGCGCTTGGCCAATCCCAAAATGGTCTTTAAATTGATAAAATTCCATAATTGATGGAGAAGCAGCGCTCTAAAGGCATCTGAGGAGGAAACATGCCTTTAGAAGTGTTTTTTGGGCCAGATCGACTTAGAAAATTGCTGCAAAACCCACTGTTTCTTCTTTGCTGGGCAGGCGTAGTCACCGCATACAAAACCTTTGAAAATGGCCCATTTCCAAATAACACAGAAAATGTGTCAAAAACATGAAATTTTAATGAAAAATTGGCTTTGGCGGGCCCTGCGGACAACTTTAAGTCCTAGCCGTTGGATCTGGCACGGGCCGATCCAGCAGCTGGCACTAAATCGCATATCGGGGGTCCCAACACGTAATACTTCTGATGAGCGATGAACCCCGCAGACTCGAAAATGCCTTAAGGCCTTCTTTTATTGATATCGGGTCTGACCCGTCGGTGAACTCTCATCGATGGATTTGCAATGAAACTGGGTCATTGAACCCGAAATCCTTCAAAATTGCTTTTTATTGCTTTTCGGCTCCGTCATATCGGAGCAATATGTGGGGTTGCTGCGATAAAACGTTAGCCATTGATCTGGGGCCCAAAATGGATGGATGTAATTAAGTCGGGACTTCGGCAATCGGCGGGGGCAATGAGGGTTCTTGCTAAGTTTCAGATAAACTTAGCAATTCCCAAGGATGTATATGGTTATTTTTCAACCAGGGGGAGGGGATAATTATATAGGAGAGTTATATACATAGTTTTAGTAGGGGAAGGGGAAATAGATAGGGAGCTACATATTAAAGTTAGTAGTTAATATGACAATGATGAGAAAAAGCGCTAAGTATGATGTCTTAGGCTATTAATGGGGGAAAATGACTCATAGAAGAAGTGTGTACATTCCTTGAGTGAAGCAGATCTTCACCAAGGCAAATGATATGGAGAATAATGAAACTAAGAGGTATCAAGCATATCTTGACCTCTTTAGGGAAGTTAGTGAGTAATTTGGGGGAGAGGAAGAAGGGGGGAGTTAGACATGCCTCGCTTGAAGTCCTCCAAATAAAAAATGCCTCAAACCAAAAATGAATTGCTTATCAAAATTGGAACACAGCAGTGGAACTTAGATTAGCACACTCTCATGGACACGTCTTTGGCCATCTGTAGAAAATATGGAGCATTGCAACATGCAAAGTATGACATATTTGGCCTGTAAAAATGTCAATCATGAAATATGAGTAACCTGCTGCAGCAGGAGGCTAACACAACGAAACCAGTTCCACAATAGTGCATGAGTTCACTCTAGGGACATGCCAGAGTCAAGAGGGTATCGTGTCCAGCTCCATGGATGAGGTTGTTATATACGCATTTCATTTCGATATCATTTTTTTTGAATTATTCAATATTGAGGGGTTTATTGGTGTTTTCATTCTCAAAAATAATGGTATCATCTATATTGGAAGAATGGTTGCTTAATTTCTAATCAATATATAGGGTGAATAATGATATCATCTATATGGGAAGAGTGGTTGCTCAATTTCTAATATCAGATGTGCAACTTCCACACTATCACATAAGTAAAGGTAAGAAACTATTTTTTTCATTTACTTTTTATATATGAAAAGAAAAATAAATAAATTAATAGTGAAATATTTTAACAAAAAATATTTTATTTGTTATATCCTAATAGTGCATGACAGATCTCTCTTAAGTTCAGAATATAAAAAAACATTTGCAATAAATATTTTTTTTTCTTATTTATATTTCTTTGTTATTTCAAAAATTAATTTACAATTATTTATATGAAAAACACATCTCCTATATAACCTGTTTTCAATGTAAATAATTTCTATTTTTAGATTAATAATATCATTATTACCGCAATTAAAAAAACTTAAATAAAAAAAATTCCCATAAATTGAAGATATATTACATCAATCGAAAACATTGTATATATTTGTTAATTTTCCGTGTGGAAGATTTTAATCTAAAATGATGAAAATTTCTTATTAGGGCTGTTAGCAGGGCGTCAACGAAAAGGTCAGCTCCTCATGTCGCGCTCGAGGAATACGCACAGACACTCAAAAGACTTTCTCATCATGAATAATTTTTTGCCATATATATATAGTTCATTGGATTATGTGGTGATGTTCAGGAGAACTACCATATATTGGATTGTAATTTGTTATAAATATGTGGCCGTCATATGAATCAAAATCTAGAAGCAGTCGTCATTTTCAAGTTACCAATAAGTCTCTTCGTGTTAAGCTCTATTAAGTTTTTCCCAACTGCTGCCTACAATTACAGAAGTGAACTGCAGTCATTTCCTTAATTTCTGGAAATCAATTGCATTAATTTCCTTAAATTACCGAAATCAATTGTAGTTAATTAATTTATTGTTGGGAGCTTCTGAAGTGGTCCATTACTTCATCTGGAGTTGTCTACCATAATCTGTGGAACACCTGACACATAGCCAACAGAAGCTTGATGGAAGTTTGGCTATATATTTTTATGTTTGGTCCCCAAGCTTGCATCTCAATCCCCTTTAGTTTCACACCATCAAATCAAAGAAGGCAACGCTTGGAATTGCCATACGGTTGAGGGATTTCAGGGGAATTTTGTAAATCTAAGAGGCGTTGTCCCATGCACATGATTGCTTCTATTTTTTGCACCGCTTTTTATTCACTACTCTTACTGCATATTACCTCCACTCACTGTCATTTCGATACCCAGCCATCACGTGCCTGCTGGTGGAGTGCGCCTCATTTAAACAGTAGCCAGGTGTTAAAGAAGAGATCATTTAAGTTATTTAAAAAATAGTCTCGGACATTCGAGTCTCCTTTTTACTACATCTGTAAAAAGATTTTATTTACTGTATAATTACAGAATTCTTTGGCTCCCTTTTATGCATATTTTTCCTGTTCCCTTCAACTATTATCGTTGATTCTTTTTATACATTTGGCGTGACGGTTTTTGTGAGAAACAATTGTATTTTTCACATCTTTGCTGTGAATAATGATACGTGGAAAATAGAAAGGCTGACGCTTGTGGAAAGACTAGCAAGCAAAGACTAGCAAGCACAAGCGCTGGACTGAATTGCAGCTGGTGGGCTATGTGGAAAATACAAGAAATGACTACTTCAAGCTTAGCAGAAAGTTTATTTTTGAAGTGTGTTTAGTATCAATGGCTGGAGGTAGTTTTCTTAGGCATTAAAGTTTTATTTTAGATTCTTTTGAATAATAAATTCTGCATTAAAGTTTAGATTTAACATTGTTAAAGTTTTGATTGTTATAGAATAATCATTATTTCTGCTTACATTTGGTATCGGAGCCATGCTTTATCTCTGCTTTGGTGATATAGACATACTGGCCTACCGCCTGGTTGAATTATCTATCCATGGCCCTTTTTTCATTATCCTTTGGTCCTACAAAGCTACAACAGGCATTAGTATTAGTTTAAACTGCAGTAATAATGTTTTGAAAACATATAAACTAGTGAGTGAAACAGCTAAATAACATTTATAGATTTATGCTATTACTCTAAGGAAGAAATGCAGTTGTGGAAATATGGTTGGCGAGAATTTAATTGTTAAAATTGCGATTGAATTTAGATGATTCAACCCAATATTCCTATTTCTGGGTTTTTTTTCATTTTAACTTATTCCTTTCACGAAACATTATTTTTACTTTGATTAAGGTTTGTTTATAATCTTATAAGTGAATTTTAAGTGTTTCGTGTGAGTTTTTCTGTTTTCCATATTTTTAATTGCTTCATATTAAACTGTGTATAGGCCATTTCACATAGCATGAAATGTGAAGTATTGTGTATAGTTTTGTTTATGCAATTTATGTAAGAAATAATGTCTAGTGATCCATATGATTTTAATTGATTACAGAATAACCACAACATCTCTAATTAAATAAAATTACATATTATGATTGGTTAAGATCACATAAAGATTATTTAGACGTTAAATTGTAATTAATTATATTAAATATAATTAATTTTATCCCACGAGAATTTTTATTGTATTTATATAATTAATTAGGATAAAATGTTCATAACTTACCCATAGGAATTATGAATTAATAGTTTTATCATTAAGTTCAAAACTATGAATAATTGAATAATTGAATATGATTGAATTGAAAATTTAACCCACGATCAATTTTTATGTTATTAGCTTCAATTCTGAGCATGATTTACATTGGTAAAAAATGAAATTTTATTTAGGCCTCAATTTTAACACAAGCATGTGATCTTTAATTTTGATGCAGTTGTACAACCTGCAAATTTCTCTAAAATTTGTTGTGATATCCCTGAACTTAAGGGAGATAACTATAAGGTTTGGAAGGATAGGGTTCTCCTTCATTTGGGGTAGATGGACATAGACTATGCTATTAGGAAAGATGAACCACCAGCGCTCATTAATACGAGCACTGCAGCGGACATCATGCTTTATGAACGATGGGAGAAATCTAATTGCCTAAGCATGATGTTCATTAAGACTAAAATTTCAGCAGGTATTCGTGGTTTCGTTGATCAGCATGAAAAGGTCTGAGACTTGCTAAAGGCCATTGATGATCAATTCATCACTTCAAACAAGGGA
>APFE030864120.1:0-14367 GCA_000404065.3 Pinus taeda | reverse complement strand
AATTTATTATATAATATCCTTTTGCATATTTGCACACATTCAAGTGTATTATATTTTAGAATATAATTATCTAATATTTTCTTGTTGGAAATAATTTAAAGTGTCTTTAATTCCTCTAAGCAAGAGCTATCTTTCCAATTAGTTCCCCCAAAGCTCTATCTCCTACTTCCCAGGAGAAAAAATAGTAGTCATTTCCCAATTGACATTTCCTTGACCCTTAGGAGCATCTTGCTACTTTTGTGGTATGAGTACAATCATTCTTTCCGAATATACCCTTATCTTTTATACAACCCATTTTATCTCCAACAATCCGTTTGAGTTTCACCCATGGAATTTTTGTTTTCAGTCATGTGTTTTCTTGGTAGTCTACAAAACGAACAATTCAACTCTAGCAAAAAGAACTTTTTTGTTTACCTTTTATCTTGCCTCTTCTTGGGAATAACTCCTTCCATGTGAATTAGAAGTATAATATCGCATGTTAGCCTTTATTAGTTTTTCAGAATCATATTCACAAAGCCAATTTTTTTATATTAATAAAAATAAATATTTACACTGTCATATGTCACATCACTTGACCAACTTTGACTTCTTAAGGGCAATTAAATATTCAATTAAAAAGTTCATAATATAAATTTACCAAGGCTGATTACAATTCACTTTTGTAATTAGAGGAAACATAAGCACCTTGAAAAAGACATCTTTAGCATGTTTAAAAAGAAAGTTGTATATCTTTTAAATGAATTGTGTGTTTTCTTTGAAAATTAATTTATTAACTTAAACAAAAATATAAATCAAATGATAAAATTCAACTCCAGATTTGTATTTTTGAAATATATTTTGATTAAAATATTTGTAAACAAATTAAGTTGAACATAAGTGACTTAAAATAAAATATTTAACTTTTTCCTGGTTTTCTTCTAATATTTTGATATTATGTATGTGTAAAATCATGACAGAAAAAGGCAAAAATGAACAAAACAAATAAACCGATACTAAAAATAAAAAAAACACATTTTAAAATTCTATCATTATAAAGCATCAATTTCTAGCTAATTAATCTCTAAAGTACATAATTTCTTGCAAATTATGATAAATGTTTTGTGGTGTATTTTTTGAAATCTATTGAGTAGCTGTGCTTGCAAAAACTTTATCATCATAATCATTTGTGATATTAAAGTTATTTTTATTATTGAAATATATGTTAATTAATAGATGTCATGATCATTTGTAGAAATAAATGGGATGCTATTAAATTGAACATCAATTCGCACATAATTTTGCACATAAAAAAAGTTAAATGCCAAATTCAACTCGTTTAATGTGTAATTGTTATATATTATCTTTATTTATGGGTAAAACCATTATATATGCAAAAACACAAAAATATACACAAAATAAACTATAGTCACAAACATTTGAAATTCTATCATAAAACATAAAATTGTAATTAATCATAAGAATATATTCATTAAAAATAATTGCGATTTTAGAATACACACATTGAATAGTGGTGGTTACAAAAAGGGATACATTTTCATTGATGATGTCATGGTCATTTACCAAAATAAGTGAACTTTATTAAATTGAGCATAGATAATTTATGCAAGCATTCAATTCATTTAAAGTGTAATTGTTGCATTGGATACTATGCATGCTTAAAATCATCATATAACTTATTTCTATCAAGTGATTCTAACAAAAGTTTTATTGTGTTCCAGAATTTATAGACATACAAATACACATGAAAAAACCATTACATTACATAAAAGAAAAACACAAACTTTTAAAATTCTACCATCACAAAACATGGATTTGTAACTAATTATCAACATGTATTGATTAAAAATGCTTGTCAAAGATGCATTGAATAGTGATACTTACAGAAAATCCATAGCCATTCATGATGTTATGGTCATTTGCAAAAATAAATGAAATTTTGTGAAACTAAATGCTAATCTAAACATATATAGTTTAGTACACATTCAATTAATTGGGACCGTAATTCTTGTATATTATATTTTATGTGTGTAAAATGATCGTGGAGGTGATTTGTGTCAAGTAAATAGACAATTTGAGCAATGAACTTCCATACCGGATATTGTAATGAATGCATTTCTTGTGTTCTAAAATTATGCACAAACAAGAGCATAGACAAACAAACACATACATTTCATAAAATAAAAACACAAACATTTAAAATTCTATCATCACAAAACATCAACATGTAGCTAATTATAAAAATCATATTAATTAAAAACAATTATAAAGAGTATTGTGCATTGAATAACGACACTTATAAAAATTCAAATTCATTGATGATGTTGAAAAAATAAGATTTTATTAAATTAAACAACAATTTAAAGATTGGTAAGTTAATATACAAATTCTACTCATTCTAAAATTAATTATTGTATATGATATTACATGTGTGTAAAAATATTATACCGAAACAAACAAAAACACACAAACAAAAGCATAACAAACAAATACATAGCAAAAAATAAAACCACATACATTTAAAATTATATCATCACAAAACATCAATCTGTAAATTAATTTTTAAATTTTATATTTATTTCGTTTCATATGTTTTTAGTTTTACATTGAATGATTGTGGTTAAAAAAATATTCATCCTCATATTCATGTGTGATGTTGTGATTATTTGTATTGTTGAAAAGTATATATTGATTGAAAACAATCATGAAAAATTGTGATTTTCAAACACACAAAAACTGGTGATGATTCTTACAAGGAGAATCTATAGTTATTGTTACTTGTGGTATTGTCATGGACATTTATATCTCTAGAATTTATTGACTAAACATATTTTTGAAATTTTGATTTTATACTAAATAGACTTAACAAATTATAAACTCCACCCTTTTTGTACCGTAAAATAAAAAAATTGAGTAAAATTTAAGATAAGAATATTAATTAAAATATCAAATTAAAGATTGATAGGGAAATTGTGTCAAGAGGAAAATCTCAATGTGATGGCTAGGGTTTCTTAGTCATTTTGATTTTCTTATGTGGTCAGGTTTCTTCAGACATCAAATTCACCTTCTGCGTCATCGCTAGGGCACGATCTCACTGCTCGTGTGTCTGATAATGGAGTTTTTGAATGGAGTTAATTCTAGTTCTGGTCTCCTATTCAGGGATGGATATTGACAGCTTGTGTTGTTAGTAGTATCATTCACCAAATGATCGATGCAGAGTACCTTCTCAGCCTGTACGTACACGATGGAATAGAAGGAAGTAAAGGGCATCACATTCATGAGTTGGGAATGGACCTGTGTAGGATTAGGGTGACTCTGGAGCAAAAAACTTATAATTGTTTGGTCTTAGTCACAACAGAAATATCGATCAGATCTGAAGGAAAAATATTGGCTAAAGAAGTGAATATTCCACCTCGAAAACTTCATTTCATAGATCCGTTGTTAAAGATCCCAAATTTGGATATTCTCAATCCCTTGAGCACATTAGCTTGTCAAAATGGAGGAGTAGCATTGGATGTGAAAAGTCTCCTTCGTTTTTTCACGGATCAAAATTTTCCTGGATCAAAGTCTGTGGGTTTGGTGGTTTGGCCATCACTTATGAAGTCAATACTGACACGGAAATCCATATCACTCTTTGCAGATCCAAACTTATCCATTGATTCTACTGAAGATTCGTGTGACTGTCAAGTATGGGCACTCGATCTAGTAGCCTTCAATATTTTTGTCAAATCCCCAAATGGAAAATCAATATTATTTTGGGTTTTGGCCACAAATCACGTCAAACAATTAAAGCACAATATCATGCACACTCTGGGTATCCCACTACTCCTACAAAGTCTAATCTCCAGATGAAAATCGATGCAAGAAGATGTGATGTTACAAGATTATAACATCCTCCCGTTATCCACCATCATATTAAACTTGAGGATTCGGGGAGGATCACCTCCACCAATAAATTCAAAGGGCACAAGGGAAGTGTCTAGATCTAGTATTCACAAAGGAACATAATCAAATCAAGGGAAAGTATATGGAGTCTTTGCTTTCATAGATATCCTCAAAGGAAGATGTGTTGCCTCAACAACACCAGATCAGAAACACAATATACCCAAGACCTACATAGTGGAACAACTAAATCAAATCCCAATATTGACTATAGATCTACCATAAACAAATTATTTTTTCATAACATATGAATCTCAAGAAGTACTATGCAGATTCAACACTTTTTGGCTAAAAATAATGGATCTCTTCCATTGGATATTCACAAATTGCATAATAAATTGTGAGATTCAGCTTTGCTCCAGGGGCTCTTTAATAGTAAAATTTGTATCATGAGAGGGTTGTGAATATATATTGAAAGAGGGTCCATGGTTTTGGGGCTTTGCAGGAAATTTTGTCATCCCTTGGTTCCCATATTTCGACTCAAATATAATTGTAGTATCTCAAAGGTTGGTTTGGGTTAGACTGCATAATCTACACATACATTTATGGCTGCGTAAAGTGATAGAAGCCATTGGGAACATATTAGTGTGATACATAAATAAATATACACAAATATTTGAGGAACAAATCTACATAATCGCCAAAATTTATTTGGAGCTAGACCTCAATAAAGGATTTTAGGACCATATTCTCTTGACACACAATAAGCAGTGCTCGACACAGTTCCTAGATTTTGAGAACACAAATTTTAGATGTTGAATAAGCCAACAAATGAGACATCCACAAAATTCATTTCATGATGCCAAGAAAACATGTCAAAGGAAGAAGTAAACAAGAAATAAAATCAAGGGATGAAAATTCCCACAAAAGTTTCCTGATAAAGAAGAGAATGATGAAGAAATGGATCCTCCTACCAATGAAGAAGCCCAAAATACAGAAGAAAACATAAAAAAGGGGTGCGTTAATCATGAAGTTTTAGGAACTCCAGCACACACATCGAGGCATGAGATGATCACTCTAGTAATAGAGACGAGGGATTCAAAATATCATCGTGTATCTGAAAGTTCATATTCAGATAAGCAAAATCCAACAACGAATGAAGGGACCCAGCTAGAGTTTGTAATGTCCACTCCTTACCAGGCAGAATGACAAAAGGTTAAAAGGAGGAAATGGAGAAAAGGGTGACATGTTTACCACCACTGGGAGTTGTATTTTTGGTCTTTGTGATCACCAATTTCGATTGGCAAGATTGAATGCATTATCACTATCTACAACATGTAATTTTGCTTTCATTAATAAAATTACGATTATTTTCGAGGAAAGAAATTATATTATTTATAAATAATTATAAAAGAATCTGATTTTCAGATACACATTCAATAGTATAGTGGTTGTTACAAAGAAAAAACTTTGTCATTCATGATGTCATGGTTAATTCCCAAAATAAGTGATTTTTTTTTAAAGAGACCATGGATAAGTAAATGCAAGCATTCAATTCATTTGAAGTGTATCTCTTGCATTGGATACCATGCATGCTTAAAATCATCATAGAAGTTATTCGTATCATGTTTATAGACAATTTGTTTACTGACCTTCCATATGGTATATTATATTGAAAGTTTTTTGTGTGTTCTAGAATTCATAGACATATAAACACAGACAAGCACAATTGCAAACAAGTAAATACGTTATATAAAATAAAAACACAAACATTTAAAACCCTATCATCATGAAATGTCCATTTGTAACTAATCATAAATATATGTTAAATAAAAATACTTATAAAGTAATTTTATTCTAATATATGCATTGAATAATGATACTTACTAACAAAAGAAAACCATAGTCATTTGCAAAAATAAATGAAATTTTGTTAAACTAAATGCCAATTTGAGCATATATAGTTTAATACACATTGAATTAATTGGAAGTGTAATTCTTAGAAATTTTATTTTATGTGTGTAAAATCATCATAGATGTGACTTGCATCAAGTCAATAGTCAAGTTGGGCAATGACCATCCATACGACATATTCTAATGAAAGTCTTTCTCATGTTCTAAAGTTTATACACAAAAAAGGGCATACAAAAACAAACACATACATTACATAAAATAAAAACACAAACATTTAAAATTCTATCATCATAAAAATTCTATCTAATTATAAAAAATGATTAATTAGAAAGTAATGTCCATTGATAGTGGTGCTTTTGAAAATTCAGATTCATTCATGATGTTGTTGTCATTTGCAGAAAAAACAAGATTTTATTAAATTAAGCTACAAGTTAAAGATCAGTACTTTAGTATACAGATTCTACACATTGGCAAAGTACTTATTTTTATGATTACATATGTGTAAAAAAATTATACACATACAAATATAACAAACAACCAACGGAAACAAGAGCACAAAAAGAAGTACATAGCATAAACTAAAGTCACATACATTTAAAATTATATGATCATAAAACATCAATTTGTAAATTAATTTTTAAATTCTATGTTTATTTTGTTTGTATTTTATCATCATCACGAGGGACTTTTGATATATTTTAAATTATCATTGAATGATTTTGGTTTCAAAAAATATCATTTTCATGGTCACTTGTGATGTTGTGATTGTTTGTATTGTTGAAAAGTATATATTGATTAAAACCAATCATGAAAACATGTTATTTTCAAACTTACAAAAAATGGTGATGATGCTTACAAAGAAAATCCACAGCCATCTATTTTCATCATATTATAACAAGTTATAAACTTCACCCATTCTGTATCATAAAATATTAATTAACTAATAAATTAGTTATTTATTTTGTTTAAAGTGGCATTATTCATTCATTATTAATATCATTTTATTTAAACAAATTAATAAATTTATATACTTCTTGTTAAGTTGGAAATGTTTTTATATTAAAATTTTAAGTTAATTACAACAAAATTTTAGAAGTTTTTGAATGAACGGTTTATATTTATATATGAAAATTTCTTTAAAATATTAATAGTTGTAATGTGAGGGAGGAGGAGAACAGAGAGCGGGGCAAAAATGTGCGCTAGGGTTTTAAGCTGCTGCAAAGTTGAATTCGCTGCAATCGAGCTTATGCTTGTTTCTGTTGATCAAAGGAATCTGCACAGTGGAGTATTGTTGTTGCGATGGACATCAAAGGAGGACCCAAGCTCTATGGGAACCACACTGGAAGGGATTCAGGTGATCCAAAGTTGTTGGAAATATTTGATCTGTGTAGAGAATTGGGATTCGACTCATGGGTTTTTATTCCTAGTGGGATCTTTTCTACGCAGTATCTTTTACTTATTCTCCCAAATCCACTATTTTTATTTTGCTTTCTTTCATATTTTCTCATGGATGATAGTGGAATGGAGATGATCGGTAGAGCTCTGCTAGGATCTGTAGCCGACTGGTCCATGGCATCGGCTGGGCCTGTAGCGGCTCCCATCCCGGCTGTGCCCGTTACGTATGAAGGTTCCATAAACCCTGGAGAAAAGCCCATGAAGGTGTCAAACGGGAATCCCAAATGCATGAAGCTCACAGCGCCCTCATTTACAGAGGATCTATGTAGCCATCATGGCTCTAAAGGTGTATTGCGCTTTGTGCTCGTATGCCGTGGTCATGCTTGAGGCCTTAAAGAATGATGAGGCACCAAATATTGGTGCGAAACCTGTGGCTCCAAAGGTGGTGGCCCTCAATGCCAAGGATCCAGCTGAGGCCACTAAAACTGCTGCTCTGAAGGGCGTGATGAATTCTATCCCCATCATCGTCTGCGGGGTAGCAAAGAAAGCTGAAAAGGAGTTTGGCTATAGGGAACAGGGAAATAGTTTCCTGAAGGAGCCCACAGAGATACCATTGCATTATGGTGCACCTGAAGCTGCTTGGTCATGGTAACTCTAGACAGAATCAGAACCCTCATCACTCGTAAATCTTTTTTTATTTAAATTTTTTATTAAAGCCCCTTTGGAGATGTCATTATTTATCTGGGTTCATGCAATAGACTGTGTAATGCATTTTAAAAATCTTATCTCAAATCTTTTTGGATATCCAACTGGATTACAATATCTAAGTTTTTGGGGAATACATCTCCAGGATCCCAAACCTCTCACATAATACAATGTTTTACTTGTGTCTCAGTTTTGGCACCAACGATTGGTGCCAAAACTGCGGCTCTAACGGTGGTGGCTCTCAATGCCAAGGATCTAGTTGTGGCCATTTAGATTTCTACTCTGAGGGTTGTGATGAAGTTTACCCCCAGGATCGTCTGTGGGGTCGCAAAGAAAGTCGAAAAGGAGTCTAGTTATAGGGAATAGAGAAATATTTTCCTGAAGGAGCCCACAAAGATCACATTACATTGTGGCACACCTAAGGCTACTTGGCCATGCCACCTCCAGACGGAATCATAACCCTCATCACCGGTAAATCCTTTTTGATTTAAAATTTGTATTAAAACCCTTTCGGAGATGACACTATTGATCTCGGTTCATGCAATAGACTATGGGATGCCTTTGAAGAATCTTATCCAAAATCATTTTGGATATCCAGCTAGATTACAATATCTGATTTTTGGGGCAGAGCTCTCTAGGATCCCAAACCTCTCACATAATACAATATTTTACCTGTGTCTACTATAATACTGAATTTGAGGCTGAGAGGTGGCACAAATTACAATAAAACAAATCATTCAGCAGGAGGCTCTCAGAGCAATTCAACCAAAAACACATAAATACATCAGAAGCACAAAAATGGAGGAAGTTCTTTCAAGAACATCCTCCAAGGGAAAAATTCACCTTCAGCCTCAACAAAGCAAGCCGGAACTAAACCATGTACATATATTGTGGAGAAATTGAATCACATCCTAAAATTAAACATAGATATACCATAAACAAATGAGCATTGTAATATTTTGTGAAAACAAGCTATTATCTACCGAATCAACTATTTCTGCACGAAACCCACTGAGCTCTTCAACTGAATTTTCGCAAATGGCTGAGCTCTTTCACTAGATTTTTGCAAACTGCAGTGCTCACTATCATATTCACCTATGTTCTAAGGGGTTTTTCATTGTAAATTTCCCATCAACAAAGGTTAGAGATATCGTACTATGGGAAGGACCATGGTTCTGGAGATCCATGGGTTTTTTCATCACACCATGGTTTCCAGAATTTGATGCAAATACTATGGTTGTATCTAGGATGCCAATTTGGGTTCATCTGCAAAACCTCACATTACATCTATAGAACCAGCCAAACCTTACAGGCATCAGAAACACCATTGGGTGACACATTAGAATGGACATACAAAGACTAGAGAAAAGAATTTTCACATTCGCATGAATATGTGTAGAAGTAGATCTCAACAAAAGCTTGTCGACCACATTCAACTAAAGCACAAACAGTGGTGCTAGACACATACACTTGATTATCGAAATACAACATTTAGATGTAGAAACTATCGACAAACATGACACCTACAAAATACGTGCCTGAAGCCAAAGAAAACACCTGTGTAAAGAAGAAAATAGAAAAACAGGCCAAGGGATGGCAATTTTCACCACCACGCTTTGATGAGGATGAGGAAGCTGGTGTGGAACATCCCATATCAATGAGGAAAATCATATGAACAAGGAATCAAAAACACATGAATTACATCCACAATATTCGATGGACTCACACCTAGTAAATATACCAGACACAATGGATACGCGTGGATCCAAATGACTACATACCTTAGACAATTCTAATTCTGCTAAAGAAAACCCTCGACGTGAGGATGATACTTCACTTGCACTTATATCTTCGATGCTGATTCAAGGGGAGTGGTGCAAGGTGAAGAAGAAGAAAGGGAGAAAAACATGATTTTTCTCCCCATATGTACATTACCTTTTACAATTTTTGATGACTCATTAACTAGCCCATGAATGGGTCAGAGCATCTACAACATATAATTTTGTTTTATTTAATAAAATTAAGATCTTTCTCCTGGAAAAAACAATAATATTTGGAATTTCAAATAAGATATCAGGAAATAATATAACCTTCACAAAAACCATTTGAAATACATTTATAATTAATTTTAAAATTAGTTATTTGTTACTAAATTAAAATTAAAAAAAAAACATTTACAATAATAGGAAATTATTTTTTAACAATTAAATAAAACTTTAAAAAAAACTTAAATGTTGCAGAATATCTATGAGAGTTAAAAAAATTCATATATATATATATATATATAATATATATTTTTTTTTTTTTTTCCTTATACATTTTGAAACATTTATACAACACCTAAATAATTAAAATAGATGTAATATTAATCATGTGCAACCTAACCAAAGGGATAAGCACATACAATTTATCTTAAAAAGAATTCACGTGCCAACCATAACTAACAAGGTGAGATAGAGACACAATTAAATGTTAAAATGAATTCACTTTGCCAACATTTATTTACAGAAGTGTAAATAAATGTTTACATATATCCTCTCGACTTTTACTCCTTTACTCTACTCCACGCTCTACCAACAAATAAAGTCAGAACCACAACATCATTATCTTATCTTCTTCCCAATGAATGGAGTCATGACCACAACGGATGGCTTTGTCTGAATTCGTTCATCGAATTACTCCAGCTCCAGTATTTTGGCAACGTCCATCGTTACTGAGCTCCACAACAAGCCTAATAAGACTATGCCGTCTGGATTTTAAACAATTCAATAAAATTGCATATAATTTAGTGGAATGAAGAACATAAGAGATGGTGGTAGGGGTGAGCCCAGGGGTGAGCTTGGGCTACAGGAAATTAGAACCAAGGAATTGGAATTTGTCATTTTCAACTTCTTGCCATGATAGTCTACTTGTTATTGGTGATTATTGGAAGATAGTCTACTAATAAAATAATTTTTTTAACTAATAAATAAAATCATAAAATCATATAGGTTAATAATCATTTTTATTAAAGTTATATGGATTAATAATTTTAGTAATTAAAAAATAATTAATTTAAGCTATATGGATTAATAGTTCTTTTATTAGTAATTAAAAATAATTAATTTATATTTTTTTTAAAATTTTTAGGTTGGATAATTTGAATGATAAATATATCAATAAAATATTTATTTCAAAGTTTGAGATAACTTATTTTTTTCAATATTTCTAAGAGTCTTGCAAAACACTACGACTATCAAAAATCTAGCTACTAAATAGCTAAAGGTTTTCTTAAGTACAACCAATTAGTTATTGGATTAAAATAATGAGGGAAATCATAAGGAAACATGCATTAGTTATTAGTTACCAATAATATTTTGATATATTTTGATATATATTAATATATGTATCATAAATTGACTAATTATAATGAATTTATTATTAGATATTTCTATATATTGAACTATATATTAACCCCCACAAAATTGTTCCCCTTATTTAATGTAACGTTTGACCACTATAATATGTGATACTATATGTGCCCCTTAACCTAAAACCATTATGAATTTCAAAACACTAATATGACCCATAACAGCGAATTTACTATGATCACTCATACTCCTAGATAATTACAAACCCTTCCACAATGCAACCTCTAACCAATATTACTATTAAAAAAGAATGACACTTGATAATTATTAAAGGACTAACTCTAAAATTAATTAAACAATAGTGCACTATGAGCTTTAAAACACAATGAATTCTAGAAACTATTTCCCCTAGTACACTTCACGATAATGACATTATAATTCTTGAAATTTTACAATAGGCATCAATTTTAATATTTAACACATTAACTATAGCATTAAAATGATAGATTTTATGTACTTAAAGTGGCATAACATAGTGATAAAGTTGAATGAAGTGCAACTCCAAATGCAATCTCATAAGAAAGGAATATAGTAAATGTTGTGTATTTTGGAGATGATATTTTGATTATCTATATTAACCCTTGTGTATTTTGGAGATGATATTTTGATTATCTATATTAACCCAAAAATCACTTTTCTTGAGACAACATATGGTAATGGTTTTGATTATCAATATTGACCCAAAACACACTTTTAGTTATATGTATTTCAAAATTATAAAATTTCTAAATTTCTAAATTGTGTATTTTTATGGTCTTTTCCTATTTGCACTATTCAATGGAATACAAATAATAAATATTCATTATTGGGTTCTTATTTATTCACGTTTATATTATTTTGTTAAATATATGTATTGTTAAATTAAGTTTTTGATATCTCAATTTTTTTTTCTTATTTCTAAATTTTTCCTACTGAGAGAGAGTCATTTTTCATGAATAGGTAGAGTCTCTAACATTCAACTCACTATTCTACCATAAATTAGTCAAATCATCATGATGAGAAAAATATACAACTAGGGAAAACACATTGGTGACATTCTGAATATGAACCGGTATGAATCTGAAAATTTTAATAAGTCTATTTGGTTCCCTTCTTTACTAATTTGGATAGACATGAAACAAACTTCACTAGTTACTCCTCTAGAAATATTTAAAAATCTTCCAATAGATGGAGAGTACCTCAACACATACAAAAAATGTTTCCTCCCTCATCGGACATTCAATTGTCGCTACAAATAATTGAAGTTTGGTATGTTGACTCTTTAGATGTAGACTGGAAAGATATTCTGTATCAACCTACAATTGACAAAATGTATATATGATCAGTTAATAATCTAACATAATACAATTCCACCACAAGCTCAAGAAAAACAAGTGGATATACTTTTAATCCTTCTGGATATTGAACAAGAAGAGGAAAGGGAAGCATAGTTAGACACAACCATTTAAATTTGACCTCATAGTACCTGTGACATAATCTCATAAGAATATTGCAAGCGAAGACTCACGAAGTTGGAAAACAATAGGGACATAAACATATACAATAAATGGGAATGAAATCTTTCTAGGTATTCAACTAGAAGACCCACAATATCAATAGAATCTACACTCAGTCGCATGAAATACTTTTGAGGTTACACTACAAAGGGTAGAAAAGAAAAGAATCCTAGAGAATTAGAACAATTTCTAGAATAATCTATTGGGTCCGACGTCTTGCAGTTTATTTGACATGGAAAATATGTATTCATTGAAGGATTACTATAGAAAATGATGGTATTTCAGCAAACACAGGAACATAAAAAATCGACTCGAGACAAATTCAACATAGAAGGAATCTCATCATAGACAGAGGACGAAGAATAGTTGACTGAACACGATAGGAATAAAAATATCTTCAATATCGACTTGACTTTTGATTCACCCCATGTTACTACGATAAGAATTATATAAGAAAAAGATGATCAAGATAAAACCCGATCCAAGCGGACTGATCAAGACAAATTTCATCCAAGCATTCTAGGTTTGATGACATATTAATTTGGATAGTAAAGATATTCAGCCATAAAGAGAACAACATGAAATGGGGATTTGGTTGGAATGTTATAACTAGGAAATAGAACAACATAATATAAACATTCCAATAAGAATTAATGATCCACCTTTTGCAGTCCAACAATTAGTACATAAGACAGTAATTATGCTAATAATCATATTTATAAGTTAATTCTTAGGTTTATGGAATATATTTAAACCCCATGGGATATTTTAGAACATTCATAGTAATATTTACATATTTCACCGCTAAAACTTTCCACTAAGATTTTTTGTTCTTGTTGAAATATGCATGCAAGTTTATTTATTTTTATAAATAACCACAATAAATTGTAATAAAATTTAATTTAGTTAATTTATATTGTTTTTTTAAGCTATGAATTGTGATAGGAATAATAGGGTACCCATTTTGATGGTTATCATGAATTGAATTTTATTTTCACTTCGATCCATTGGATTTATATGGCTTCCCTTGTTTGTCTTAATTTTATGTTAATATTTTCTTTTAACTTAAATTGGAAATAAATTACAAAATAGATATTCCTATAATTATGGTCAATAGTACGAATAAATCTTCCATGTTTATAATTTAATTATTAGGTTGATCATAGATATTTAAACCCCATGGAATATGTTGGAATATTCAATGTAATATTGACATATCAATGATAAGATTTCTACCAAAATTAGGTATACTCTATTAATTAAATTATCTCAAATTAATTAATTTAAGAAAATGGCATATAAACACATCATATTGGGAATGTGGTATTTCTAAGCCATGGTAATGTAAGAAGAAATGTTTCCAATTAAAGGATTTCCATAATAATAATAGTGGGGTGACGCTACATGGATAAACATATTTTTATATATTATATAGCTCCAATAATACTAACAATAATAAAGATATAGTTTAGTTAACTTTTATAATTTTTTTAATCTCGTTAATGCAATATGTATAATGGGGCTATTGTTTTGATTCTTATCATAGATTGATGGCTATAGAAATTTTT
>APFE030864104.1:67226-90022 GCA_000404065.3 Pinus taeda | reverse complement strand
CCATCTTATCTGCTTTAAATTATCCGCTTTAAATTCGCTTTTCTGCTTTAAAACAAGCTTTTCTCTATTCTGATCCTCTGGTCTAGGTTTGCTCACTTAGTTGCTGGTTGCTCCTGCATCAGACTCCCGAGGCACAAAAATTTATGACCTCCTGGTCATATGCTTTTGGTCTTCATAATATCAATTTTTATCCACTGCATTCTTTCACTAGAACTCTGTGAGCTGCAACCAACCTCTACAGTAACAACATCCTCTGTTACACGATACCTCACCAAGCCCTCCCGCACTCGGTCTTTTGGCATCCTTCTCTAGGTTGCTGCAAATCTTCTCACCTTCCACTGCCGCCATCTGCACAATAGCAAGACCATAAACTCTTCATCTTTAACTCAACTGTACCTCTTTCCGCAGAATCTTACTGCTCTGATACCACCTGATGAAAATAGGAATTTGGGGGTTGCCCAAAATCCCAATTTCTTTAAAAAACAAGATCTTGGAGCCTGTTTCCTTCGTGATTTCTTCGCTGGTAGAGCATTCATTTCTCCATCATCATCAGAATCTTCCTCTGCGCTGCATGTTCTCTATAACAAACATTTACATATAACAGATACGTGATATTTGGATCAACAAGCTTGAACACAAGATTTAACTTAATTATACCATACACACAGGCGTAGGCGTACACAATACTAGAACACATTTCATATATATATACAGAACAAGTTACATTCCAGGCTAAGGCATTTCAGCCTTAAACACCAGCTCACAATCGACTACATCTGGCTCACTCACAATTTTACTCACAAATAAGATATTCCTACACCCCTATGGTATTACAATTATATAAGAATTTTAGGAAGGATCAATCCTATCCTCTCCTTATTTTTTCCACAAAAGCTTCATGCATGCACGCTTTAAATCTGCTTTATCTATTTTTCTGCTTTAAATCACGCTTTTCTTTTGTTCCGATCCTCTCGTCCAGTTTGTTTGCTTTGTTGCTGGTTGCTACCGCATCAGTATAGAAGTATAATTAGTTTTGGGCTTGGAGTATGTTTTAAAATTGCTTCTATTTGACCAAGAGTTTATTTTTCTCGGACATAAGGAAACAAGTTAATGGCCCAAGACCCAGAGGCATCTGGCAAGAGTGAAAGCTTGCACCTTATGGACCACCAGCGGGTTATTTCAAGTGGTGTGGTTTTCCTTGCTTAACGATGATGAGTCAGCTTGCATTCTAGTTGGCAGCCAAAAATGGTTGTCCTTACTACTGGTTTGAAAACTGAGTTATGATAGGTTTTCCCACCTATGAAAAAAAAAAGCATCACTAGAAATGTGACAGAAAATTCATCAGGACATAAAAAAGAAAACAAAAAACTGATGAGGCATATGTGTATGTAAAATTGTACATAGAAAGGAAGAGAGAAATCTCCACTATCACAACATGATAACAAAATGTCGCAATGAAACTACAAGGAACTCTAGCAGAAGCAGAGGATAAAAGAAAAGATGTAGAGGAAGGCATCCTTTACAATCCTACAAAAAATAAAAATATGCTAAGGTCATATTATGAAATTTGTTGGCCTTAGAAGCTAGTCCAGAAGCGTACGACAATGGAACTCTTAAGCGTGACCCATAAATCCTTATCCAGATGGATTCCAACTTCAGATCAATTTTTATTTTTATTTTGGTTCCTTCCCCTATAAATATGTGCACATGAGAAAGATGTAAAGGAAAAAATAATATGAGAAAATTCCTCAATTAATGCCTTAGATAAATATCCCTGCAGGAAATAATGTCATTTACCTAATTGTTTGCAAGCTTTGAATGTCCATATATGTGGATTTGTGAATATCCTTTCTCCTTTGCAAACAAAAGCAATTTTTGCAGATAAGGAGTTATGCGTTATTATTTGTGCTAGAACCAAATGTCATCTTAACTTTAAAAAGGTGATTTGGGGAGAGAAATAATATAAATCCACCACCACCATGCTAACCATTTTCAACTGGAGCACCATCAAAATAACCCCATGGTTTGGATGGATCAATATTTTCAGGAGTGATAACTTTGGGAGCAACATGATCTAATTATTGAGGATAATGGGTCAAAGTGATTAAAACCCATGGGGGCTTCACTTAGTGAACCTCTGAGATAGCACATATATTTATGGCATACAAAACAATACTCTTAATTTAACTACATATTTGAAAACACCTCTAAAAAATCACTTTATTTAAGTCCCTACCAATACAAATCCAATACACCTTCCCAATTTAAAAATCCCCTACTTTAACTAGATATTATAGGTGTCCATTTTTTCATTCACATTTTTATACCCCTTTACACTATATCTCTTTATTTTTATTAACAATGTTAAGCAAATTTTGTACTTAGAAAGAATAACCTAAATACTAAGTAGCTGAAAACTTGAAATTTCCAATAAAAAAGAGGCAGATATAAGTTTGTTGATTTGAAAATACATAATGTGGAAAATTTGAATGGGAAATATACAGATTTGAACTCTCAATTGCATCTATATTCTATTGAATATTGAAAAATATACACTACAACAGTTCGAAATAAAACCTGTATAACCAACATAATGGCACACCTTTCATTTGACTTATAGAATAAACAATGTAAACTATCAAATGGAACTACAAACTCAAAACAAGAACTCTAGCAAACAAACAAACAAATAAACAAACAAACAAAAACGAAGTGTTGATGCTGGAATAACATTTTTCTCTTTTCGAGGTAAATTTTCAACATTTTTTAAAAATGGCAGTAAAAACCAATAAAACAAATTTTTTTGTGCAAAAAACACCCTGAAAACAAAAAGTGTGGATGTTGGAGTAATGTTTTTTTTTTCTTTTTCAAAGTAAATTTTCAACATTTTCTAGCAATGGCATTAAGGATAAAATATCATGACTCTGAGAATCCTTAAAATTCCAACAATTTTCAGGCATGACATTAAAGATAAAATATCACATCTCTAAAAATCCTTAAAATTCTAACAAGTTTTAAGCATGGTGTTAAAGATAAAATACTTATAGTTGTTTTCAACCACGACATTAAAAATAAAATATCATGACTCAGAAAAACCTTAAAATTTTGACAATTTTTCAACCATGGAATTAAAACCAAAGATCATGACTACAGAAAACCTTAAGTTTTCAACCTATTTCAACAATGGCATTATGGAAAAAAATTATGACTAAAAAACTTTTAAAATGAACACTTGAATGAAAGAGTGATTATACCAAGAGTAATTTCTTTTTTAAATGTTAAAAGTATAACGACTTAAAAATATTAGCCTAAGACAACTTGTCATATTGCAACAAAAAATTAAAAATCAACCATCAAATTAACACGCAGTGTATGCGAACTCAACCCATTTTGATGTGTATATGTCAACAAAAGAATGTAGAATGATAAATTAGTGATAAAAAAACACAAAAACATGGATCAAATAATATAACATCATTCATCTAGTAGTTATAACCTTCATCAACCACAGGTCCACAAGTTCTCATTTATATAACATGTAAGGTTGTACATAACCAAAATAAAATCGAGTGCAATTCATCTCTGAACTAAAAATACATCAAAAATAGGCTTTGGATGGCCTCTAGCATCCAAAAAAATCATGCTACAACAAATACCTACATATCATCAAAATCATCACATATCTTGGGATCTTTGTCATTAATATCACCCTCTAAGCATTAACATAAGATAGAAAAAATGTAGCATGTCAAGTAAAGATTTTGTTTGAGTGATGAGTACATTTTTAATAGGGTTATGGTAGAGGAGTTTGAAAACCAATGTCAACATCAAGGTACATAGAGGGCTCGGTGCTCTTGATTAAATATGAGTTCCATACCCTAGTATATGACAAAATTCAATGGCAACATTACAATCCCCCTAATCCTGAAATCCTAAAAATTTGATAAGTCTATCGGATTTTGAGTGAGATCTAAAATTCTACTTTTCCATATTAAATCTAATGGGGTCAGAACCACTCTCAAACATCCTAAGTCATTTCATGGTAATGTTAAAAATTTAAGTAAAAGGATAAAAATAAAAGATAAAGGATTACCATGAATTGCATATCAATAAGTTAGGGCCATAGGCTTGAATATTAGGCTACTCTGGACCTAATATTACCATAGTGTTTTCTTTCTCCCTCCCACTCTTAATACTTCCATAATACTCCTAAACCTCTATATCTGGCTTGTTTTTTGCCACTTTGTGGCCAATGTATTGTATAAGCAATACCTTATAATACACACATTGTTATATAACATATAAAAACCCTTTACCCCCTTATTATATGCTCAATATATTATTACATTTCGTCTCATTTTTTATGCCCCAATATGAACATGCGTGGTTGTTAGGTCCCTATAATCCTATTGTAGCCTCCTTATTATTATTGTTAGTGTAGCCCCCTTATTGTTATTGTTGTTCCTGTGTAGCCCCCATATTGTTATTAGTGTACCACATAGAAGCTCACTATTGTTATTGTTGTGCGGACATTACTATTATTATGTAGGCTCTAAGTATATTGTGATCCCTTAACCTCCTATATATATAAAAAGGAGCTCTTGTAATTTGTATCATCCAAGAATTGTTCATTTATGCAATGTAAAGGATTTTTTTTCCCTCGAAGAGGATACTTTTCAAGTTGTTGATCTATCTTTTGGTGAATTTGTTGCATAACATTTGGTATTAGAGCTTTGGATTCTAGGATTTCGGTATTTTGAACAGGACATCATGGAATTTTCACTATAAATATTTTTATACAAAGCTTCAAAAGTTGAAATTTCAACCAAATGCATCTAAACTCTTGGTGAAATTCATGTACGAATTTTAGATCTTGTATTGCTATATTTTCAGAGATATAATCCAAGGAAGTTAGGGTTTCTACAGGCTCCAAAATTCCTTCTCAAAGAGGTGACCTAGGGAAAATCGTCATAACTTTCTCTCTAAGCATCAAATTTGAATTTCCTAAGAAGTGATGGAAAGAGGATGGTTTTTAGTTTTTTGGGTATCATTTTTAGGGACAAAGGTCGAAACAGTGACACATGGAAATCCGCTCAAGTTTTCTCTACTAAACCAGTCTATAATCAGGCCATTGTGGGAAATTGGGCATAACCCTTTCTTGAAGAACCCAATATTAGTCTAACTTGTTGGGTTGGAAAGAATACGTAGAGGTATATCATAGGATGGAATTTCAGATCTTGTAGATTCACAATTACAGAGATACAACAGTTGCAATATCTAGCTCCTAAAATGCAAGAAAAATGTGTATATTGTTTTTTAAAGGTTGCATAATGCTTGATTGAAAAATCAATTTAAAGTGATTCTAAGGAAATAGTGAAGCATATATATCAGTTTTCAGTTCTATAATGCCTCCAAAACAAACACAAAAAATCTACACCCATTAAAGCCTCAAAATTTTGTACTATAACGCATGAAGAGGGAGAATTGCAGCATGATATATCAAAATTATGGGACCAAGTGCAACAAATTTCTCTCTCACAAAGAGAAACCAAAGATGAATTAAAAGGGGACATGGATGGTCTAAAATCAGAAATAAAAGGTTACATGGATGGTATAAAAGGAAACATGGATTTTTTTAAAGTAGACATGGATGTGATGAATGTCAAGTTGGAAGGGTTGACAAAGTTGTTGCAAGAAAGGCTTCCCGATGGTGACAAGGTAATCCATGGAAATCATGATGAGGAAAAAAGGAATATGAATTATGCTTTTAGAGACTGGAATGTGGGGTTTAAGAACCACCACATTCCATAGATAGATATGTGGAAGTTTGATGGCAAGGATCCGATAACATGGATACTACAGATGGAGCAGTGTTTTGATCTACAAGATGTGAAACCCTCACAAAAGGTAAGTATTGCATCTTTATATTTAGAACCCAATCAGTTTGTATGGTATAGATGGCTTTGTTCTCATAAATCACTTGTCACCTGGTCATTCTTTATAGAGGAAATGATAACACATCATGATGATACAAAGAGAAACACCTTCTTTAGCTAATTGATAAATCTCAAACAAAACGGTTCAATGGCGAAGCACACTGAAGACTTCCAAAAATAGAATATTAAGGTAACAAATATTCAAGAGGAGCATAGGATTGATCTCTTCATAGGGACTTTAAAAGATAACATCTAACATGACGTTCACCTTTGGGGCCCTGACTCATTGGAGAAGGTATTCAAGGTGGCAAGAAAAGTTGAAAGAAAAATTATGGCAACAAGGAAGTCTACCACTCACAACTATAAAGATGGCAGTGTTGCTTCTCCTAGTCTTCCACAACCTACAAGTTTGACACCACAACAATTGGAGGAGAAAAGAGCAAAATGACTTTGTTACAGTTGTGATAGAAAATACTCTAAAGGTCATAAGTGTGCTGAGAAGAAAGTATTCTACATAGATTGTGAAGAGGAGGAAGAAAAGGAACAAGCAAAATAAAAAGAGGATATACACCAGGAACCAACCCTAGAGAAAGAAGAAATGAATTTGATCATATGTTGTAATGCATTGACAAGAATTACCACTCCTAAAACTCTTAATATAGAAGGATATATCAAGAATAAAAAGGTAATAGTGTTGATTGATTCGAGTAGTACCCATAATTTTATTCATTTTAAGATAGCCAAGGAATTGAATTGCTTCCTATATCCATCACCAGAGTGTCAAGTGATGGTTGAAAATGGAGGAACTATAAATTTCTCTAGAAAGTTCCATAATATAAAGCTAACCATGGGGGAATATGTATTGAATATTCCAATTCTTTCCATTCCAATGGGTGGTGTCTATGTTGTACTATGAGTCCAATGGCTACAATGTTTGGGGATGATAGCTTTCAATTTTCAAGAACTTTTCTTGAATTTTTTTTGGGAAGGAAAGGAAGTTGAATTAAGAGGCATCGCAGGGAAGCCAGGAAATATAATAAGCTCTAATGGCATGACAAATCTTTTGAAGAAATTAAAATGGGGTGTAATTACACAATTATGCTCACTAGAGGTTCAAACTTCGAAATCATCTATTTCTCCATATCTCCAAAAATTCTTGGACAATCATTCCATGGTGTTTGAGACTTCCAAAGGCCTCCCACGTATTCGTGATCATCATCATGGTATTCATTTGATTCCAAGTATTGTTCCTCCAAACATCAGGCCTTACAGATATCCTTATGCCCAAAATATTGAAATTGAACATATGGTTGCAAAAATTCTAGAGGCTGGTATAATTCAACCTAGTCAAAGTTCTTTCTCTGCTCCAGTATTATTGGTGCACAAGAAGGATGGATTATGGTGTATGTGTCCAGATTATAGGGAGCTCAACAAGCTCATTATTAAAGATAAATTTTATATTCTTGTCATTGATGAATTGTTGGATGAATTACATGGAGCAATTTACTTCACCAAGTTGGATCTTCTTTCAAGTTATCATCAAAATAGAATGAAGACTAAAGACATTTAGAACTCATGAGGTTCATTATGAATTTTTGGTTTTGGCCTTACTAATGCACCTTCCACATTTCAAGGTTTGATGAATTCCATATTCAAACCCTTCCTTAGAAAATTTGTATTAGTATTTTTTTATGATATAGCTCATCTTATCATCCTCAATCTGATGGGAAAACTGAGACGGTGAACAAATGTTTGGAAGGATATCTTTGTTTCTTTGTATTTGATAAACAAACACAAAGGATCAAGTGGTTACCTCTAGCTGAATGGTGGCATAACACTTCCTTCCATATTGTAGCAAAAATGACCCCGTTTATGGAACTTCATGGATATCATCCACCATCCATCACATCATCTTTAAGAGAAAATTCTAAGATTCAAGCAGTGGAAGATCATGTCAAGCATCAAAAAAAAGTTCTCCAACTCTTAAAGGATAATCTCACTATGCCGCAAAATCGAATGAAACAACAAGAAGATCAGAATATCAATGAAAGAAGTTTTGATGTAGGTGACTAGATATTTTATGGATACAACCATACAAATGAATGTCTCTCAAGAAAGTGAAGAAGGATAATAAATTATCACCCAAGTACTATAGTCCTTACAAGGTGTTGCAAAACATTGGTACTATGGCACACAAATTGGAGCTACTTGCATCTTCCCGAGTACACCCAGTTTTCCATCTTTCATGCTTAAAGAAGGTTATTAGTGACAAGCTTCCAGGTCAAACAGTGTTGCCAGAACTTGATGAAGAAGGAAAAATCATATTTGATCCTGAAGGAATCATGAAAACAAGAACCTAATAGCTACGAAATCGATTAATTTCATAGTATCTCATTAAGTGGAAGAACTTTCCTGTTGAAGATTCCATAGGGAGGATGAGAATTTTATACAGAAACATCCAAAACTATTGAAGCGTTAAGGACAACATTTTTTTGAAGGAGAGGAGCATGTTAGGTCCCTATAATACTAGTGTATCCTCATTATTATTATTGTTGGTGTAGCCCCCTTATTGTTATTATTGTGCCCAGGTATTGGGATAGGGTCCCTAGGGTCAGTTTTGGGGTTAGTTAACCCAATTTTTGTAAAAGATGTAAAGTCTCCGCTAAATGTGGATGCAGAGCGTGCAGGTAGATAGGAGTCAAAGGGGTCTTAGCCCCTTGTTTGGGTAAGTAAATAGGTCAGTTTTGAGACTCACCCATGGTCCGCGAACCATGGTATTGTATTGAAAAAATCTATATATATTTGAGTCATAGCGAGTCTAAGGAATAATGAATAGAAGTGAAGGAAAGATAGAGAATTTTTTGGGAAAGTGCTAAGGCAGGAAGGCTTTGCTTCTTGTATTTAGGCGAAAGGGGAAGGCTATTGCAACTGAGTGCAGAGGAGGCCTTGGTAAGTCTGCAGCTGAGTGCACAGACCCCTGCAGCTCAGTGTAAAGGGTGAAAGAGTTTGTAATTTGAACATTGAGAATGAATAATGACTGATTTTGAAGAATTATCTTGCAATAAGAGCATTATTTTTTATTATGTTTATGTTATGATCTGTCGCTTTATAATATGTTTTCTATGGAATAGTGAACAAATGTTGCATGAAACTATTGAATCTGTCTTATTTCTACATGAATAAAGTAATTATCTATGTTCACGAAGTTAAGGGTTAATTCTATTATGTTTTCTAATGAATTGGATAGATTTGCACGAAGTCAAATCTAGGGTTATTGATTGATGCGCGAAAGTAGATAATTTTCCTGTTTAGGGTCCGTAAAGCCTGATCGTAGACCTTCACGAAGGTCTAGAAGCCATTTTACTTGATTTATAGTAATGAGCCCTAGAAGGATACCAATTTGCGTGAAGGAAGCTCTAAATTGTCAGAGCTTAAAAATCAGTTATCACATGTCCCTGGATAAAGAAACTTTGTTCTAGCATCCCCAATACTGCTTCGAGTGAGACTGCAACCTGCATGATCCAAAATGGATTCAGTTTTGCCTCTAGATGAAATTCTTCAAATGAAGATGAAAGTGGGATCAAGTCGAATTTCTCGCCGAGACGATTCTAATGGTGTGAACGGCACGAAAATCTGAGTTCGGATGAAGAAGTAAGGCCAATCAAAGTTTCAAGGCAAAATAGGGCAAAAGTGGAAAAGTCAAAGTCAACGGTCAACCCAGGGTGATGTCACTAGGACACGTGTCATCCCAGGAATGCACCATATGTCTAGGATGATGTCAGCATAGGTTGATGACGTGTCATAATTTGATTGGTTGAAACAAGCCAATCTAGTGCTAACACGTGGCAACCCGGATTTGCCCAATGTTGGCATGAATCCCAAACTTTTGGGGGTTAGGGAGGATCGAACCCCTGACCTCCCAGAAAGGCTAAGACTTCACCGGATGAGCTACTTTATCGCTTGTTTATAGGTGGTGTGGATATGGAATTTAAGGTGGACAGGTATTAAACCACTGGAAAAGGGCTGAATAGTCGAGGTCAACCCCACAACCATCAGTCCCTTAACATTAAGTGTTATCATAACAGTTGTCCCCCACACAGAATCTGAACAGTGTTAAACATACGTGTCTATGTATGGGCCACACACGATATATGTCATATCGTAATATATTTATATGATATATCAAACATTAAACACGATATATATATCATATCTTTGCAATATAAAATGTTAGAGTTTCGGGCGGGGTTTTCAACCCACCAACCTCCTTTATATATATGCCTTCACAACAAAGCCATGACCACTACGCCATACAAACGGGCTTGTTAACAAGTTGTTCTAAAACTTTTATAACATTTCATTGCAGGTACATCTGCCCAAAGAGCGCACGATTTTTCCAGAGGTGGTTTTTGTATGCAGAGGTGGTTTTGTGCAGCAAAAATGCGGTTTTTGCAAGTGTATGGTGGTTTTTGACTTTCCATGGGATCTGGAAGTCACTGTGGCCAAATATGGTCGAGGTTACACTCATTTCACTTGAAATTTCGAGCTGAACGTAGTGGTTATGTCCATTTTCTCATCTGAGACTTTGTTTTGAGCTCATGCCTATAACAGCATTTTGAAGACAAAATAAAGAGGTCGGCAGTGGAAGCAAAAGGACCAGGAGACGTAGCCAGGAAGTCTGGTGAACTCCTTTACTAAAATTTTTTGTGTTAATGTGTTTGAATGTGCTTTCTAATTGTTTAAGTTTTATGTTATTCGCAATCTTTTTGATCCGTTGCATTAAGTAACATAAGAAAATTCACACATAAGTCTATAATACCTTTTTCATTAACAGATCAAGTGGTATCATAGCAGCAAGGTTTTTAAGGTTTGACAAGTTTGTGTGGAGATTTGAATGCTTACTAGATTGGGGCTCAAATGAGGCAAAGGAAAGCTTGTTAAGCTGAATCCAGAAATTGGAAGGGTCTTTTAATAAAGAAGAATGGCGAAATAAAACCCACATGGGTCAGAATCCCAATTCTTGGATAGTTTCATGATGATACGTGCCATGGTGGAAGAGATGTATAATGAGTTTAAAAAGGGTAAAGATGAAGGCACTTCATCACCTAAAGACAAAGAAGATAAAAGAAAGGGAGAAATGCTTCCTCCACCATCTCCTCCCTCATCACCATCATCGTCATCATCATCCTCTTCTTCTCATAAATCTAGTCCTTCTAACAAGAAGAAAAGGAAGCCCTCTTTGATCAAATTAGATGTAAAATTTGATTTGCCAATTTATGATGGAGAACTTAATGCTGAAAATCTTGATAATTGGATAAGGCAAATTGATGTATATTGTAGGGTGCACAAAGTTGATTCAGAAAGAAAGAAGATCTAGCTTGCTAGCCTTCAACTTGGAGGAACCGCACTTGTATGGTGGGAAGGCAAGACACAAGCAGATCTCCAAAAGCATGGTAAAATCATTTCAACTTGGAATGAATTTGTTTTTGTTATTAAAAATAAATTTTATCCATTGGCTTATAGGCAACAAGCAATGATGAGTTGGCAAACACTACATTAATTAAAAGGTCAAAGTGTTCAAAGTTATCCTCAGGAATTCTGTAAGAGAGCTTTAACACTAGGCATTTCATTGGACTCACCAGAAACATTGTTGAAATACATAAGTGGTCTTCATAGTTATTTGAGGCATACCATACTTATGTTTAATCCAACTGGCTTAGATGATACATCAGTTCAAGCAACTCATCTAGAAGCTAGAGGTAAAAATGTAACCCAAGATGTTGGGAAACCATCCAAACCTATTGAAAGCAAGAATAAAGGCAAGAAGAAACTCAAGTGGAAAGAGAAGAAAGCAAACACTGTGAAGAAGGATAAACCTTCATGCACTCATTGTAAGAAGGAAGGACACGATGAGGCACACTGCCGGTCATTGCATCTGGAATTGAAGCCTAAGATGTTTGGAGGTAAAGAGCAAAAGAATGTTGCTACTATTCAAAAGGACTTGGGATCAGATTCAGGTGATGAGACAACGGTTATAGCTACAGGTATAAAAGGTAAATATTCTAAAGCATCTACAAGTAATTCTTCGCATTCTCTTGATAATGATAATGATGAGAGGAAAAGAAATGAGCTATTTCACATAAGAATCATTTCCAAGCATACTAAAATTGATACTTTATTTGATAGTGGGGCACAAGTTAATTTGATTTTTGAAGCAATTGTAAAGAAGTTGGGTCAAACAAAACCTCATAAAAATCCATATCCATTAGGTTGGGTGTGTGATAAAACTAAGCTACAAGCTATGAAACAATGTAAACTTCGTTTTGCTATTGGGTCAAAGTTTGTAGATGAGGTTGAGTTAGACATAATCCCATTGGATATATGTGGAATTGTATTAGGAAGTCCATACTTGTACAATAGAAATGTTATCTTCTATTGAACTGAAAATAAGTATCAACTCACTAAGGATGGAATTGAATATATCGTAAGGGCTCATAAACTCAAAGATAATTTCTCTCTCATAAATTATGGATAGATGAAAAGAATTGTAAATGCAAGTAAACAATTTTTACTTATGATTGTAAAAGCAAAGGATATTGATAAATCCGATGCATTCCAAGGCTATAATCCTAAACAGAAAGCAGATCTAGTTAAAGTTGTTTCCAATTATGATATTTTGTTTCAAGAGCCTAAAGGGCTTCCACCCAAGTGAGAGATAGAACATGAGATTTATTTGCAGCAAGATGCTCCACTACCTAACATTGGAATGTATAGGTTATCATCACGAGAGAATCCAGAAATAAGGAAGTAGGTATAGGAGTTGCTTGATCAAGGGTTTATTCGACCAAGCACATCACTGTACAGATCACCTATTGTGTTAGTGTGAAAGAAATACAGTTCGTGGTGAATGTGCATTGATTTTAGAGCATTGAATAAAATCACAATAAAGAATCATTATCCTCTTCCTCGTATTGATGATTTGTTAGATCAATTAAAAGATGCAGTTTAATTCTCTAAATTGGACTTGCGAAGCGGCTACGATTAGATTAGAGTTGTAGAATAGGATGTATGGAAGACTGCTTTTAAAACGAAGCAAGGATTCTATGAATGGATAGTTATGCCTTTCGGCTTAACTAATGCTCCATCCACATTCATGCGAGTCATGAATGATGTATTTAGGCCATTCATTGATGATTTTGTAATAGTCTATTTAGATGAGATTCTTGTTTTCAGTAGAACATGGGATGAACATGTTAAGCATGTAAAGTAGATTTTAGATGTTTTGAAAAGAGAAAATCTCTATGTAAAACTATCAAAATGTGAATTTTGCAAAACATCTTTGAATTATTTGGGTTATATTGTAGGGGGTGGTGAATTGAAGATAGATCCCTCTAAGGTCGAAGTCATTGTAAATTGGCCTAAGCCCAATACTGCTACAGAAGTTAGAAGTTTCTTAGGGCAGCGCAATATTGGAGAAAGTTTACTGCTAACTTTTCATTGATTGCAGCTCCTTTACATGCTTTGACAAGTGTGAAATAGGTGTTTCAGTGGGGAGGCAAACAACAGAAAGCCTTTGACACATCGAAAAAAAGAATCAGTACAGCGCTAGTAGTAGCACTGCCAAATCTTCAGCATCCATCTGAGATTGAGACAGATGCAAGTGAATATGCCATGGGGGCAGTGTTGATGCAGCACGGAAAGCCTATATGCTTTCATTCTGAGACATTCACATCAACAGTAGTTAACTATCCTACATATGATAAGGAATTATATGCATTAGTTCAAAGTGTTAAAAAGTGGAAACATTACATAATGGGTAAAGAAACAATCATACACACAGATCATCAACCACTACAATGCTTACACTCACAAACTAAATTGCAACAATCAAGACATTACAGGTGGATGGGTTTTCTACAGCAATTTCATCTTTTTATCAGATATAAGAAGGGCATAAATAATAAGGTTGCAGACATGTTATCAAGACCAATCATAAATGCATCCACAATACTTAAGAATAATTCAGTAATTCATGAAAGTTACATTGAACAATATGCTCAAGACACAAATTTTAAGGATGTATATGCAACTTTGAGTCATGGAAAGCAAGTAGAAGAATTGGATTATTACATAAAGGACAAACTCTTATATCATTTGGGAAAGTTATGCATTCAACAAACTGAAAGAGTTTACATAATTCGAGAAGCACATACTTCTCTCATATCAGGTCATTTTGGTGTAAGTAAAACAATTGCACAAATACAAAGATTCTGCTATTGGCCACACATGAATGAGACAGTTTCTAGATATATTAAAGGATGTACTATGTGTGCTGCAAGCAAGCCAAGCAATAGAAAATTAGGCTTGTATACTCCATTGCCAATTCCTTCTCGTCCTTGGGAAAGTGTTTCCATGGATTTTTTTGGGGGATTTCCAAAGTCTAGAAAGGGTCATGATTATTTGTATGTAGTTGTGGATAGGTTCAGTAAGATGTGTATTTTGACACCATGTAATAAACAAGTCACAGCTGAACAAACTGCAAAGTTGTTCTTTCAAAATGTTTGGGTTCATTTTGGGTTACCCACTTATATTGTATCCAATCGAGATTCTCGATTTGTCGGGAAATTTTGGTCAAGTCTATCGAAGTTAATGGAAACAAAGTTGAAGAAGAGCACGACATTTCATCCACAAATAGATGGTTAGACAGAAGTGGTCAACAGGACAGTGATACAGTTGCTTCGAGGATATTGTAGCAAGCATCCCAAACTTTGGGATGAGAATTTGTGTTATGTGCAGCATGCTTACAACCATGCAAAACGTTCTTCTACTCAGATATATCCTTTTGAGACTTGTTTTGGTTTTACACCAAAGTCTCACTTGGATTTTGTCTTTGGTAAAGATATAGCAGTTGATGGACACAGTGATGTGGACAAAGCAACCAAGTTCATTGAAAAAATCCAGGAAATTCATCAAGTAGTATAGGAAAAGCTGGAAGGAAGCCAAGCAAAGTATAAAGAATGGCATGACAAGCATCGATTTGAGCATATCTTTTAAGTTGGTGATCAATTCTAGTTGTACATCAGCAAAGAAAGACTGCAAGGGGAAGGTAAAAGAGTTGAAACCAATTAGATATGGTCCTTTCAAAATACTTGATAAAATTGGTGAAAATGCTTTCCACCTAGATCTACTGGCTTACATGCAAATCTATTCCGTCGTAAATGTTGAAAACTTGCGATTGTATGAAACTTCATTGATTGAAGATCCCGAAGAGAAAGGTCAGCTACCTTCCATCAAAGATCTTTTGCCGAAATATCTCAATGAGCTACAGGAGGACATAGTTCTTGAGAGGAGGATAAGGACTTCGTGACAAGGAAATGTTGAGTATCTTCGAGTTGGACTCAAAGGTACAAATCTAAGTAAAGCATGATGGATATAAATTGGAAGAGTGAGGTAACTTTATCCTCACTTACTCGATAACTAAAACCAACTTTTGGTGTTCCAAAAGCTTCCAGTGGGGAGGAGTGATCCAAAATGGATTCAGTTTTTCCTCCAGATGAAAGTCTTCAAATGCATATGAAAGTGGGATCAAGTCGTAGTGCTTGTTGAGATGATTCCAACGGTATGAACGGCATGAAAATCCGAGTTCGAATGAAGAAGTTAAGGCCAGTCAAAGTTTCAAGGCAAACTAGGGCAAAAGAGGAAAAGTCAAAGTTAAAGTCAAACAGTAAAAGTCAATGGTCAACCCAGGGTGATGTCAGCAAGACACATGTCGTCCCAGGAATGCACCATATGTCCAGGATGATATCAACAGAGGTTGATGACATGTCATAATTTGATTGGTTGAAATGGGCCAATCTAATGCTGACACATGGCAGCCCAGATTTGCCCAATGTTGGCATGATTTTGGGGGTAAGGGAGGATCGAAACCTTGACCTCTTGGAAAGGCTAAGACTTTGCTAAATTCAGCTCACCAGATGAGCTACTTTATCGCTTGTTTATAGGCAATGCAGATATGGCATTTAAGGTGGACAGGTATTAAACCGTCGTAAAAGGGCCGAACGGTCGGGGTCAACCCCACGATCGCCAGTCCCTTAACATTAAGTGTTATCATAATTGTCGGCCAGTGCACAGAATTCGAACAGTGTTAAACATACGTGTCTATGTATGGGCCACACACGATATATATCATATCGTAATATATCTATATGATACATCAAACATTAAATACGATATATATATCATATCTTTGCAATATAAAATGCTGGAGTGTCAGGCAGTGGTTTCAACCCACCGACCTCCTTTATATATATGCCTTCACAACAAAGCCATGACCACTATGCCATACGAACAGGCTTGTTAACAAGTTGTTCCAAAACTTTTATAACATTTCATTGCAAGTACATCCGTCCAAGGAGCGCGCGGTTTTTCTAGAGGAGGTTTTTGTATGCAGAGGTGGTTTTGTGCAGAAGAAAGGAAATTTTTGCAAGTGTATGGTGGGTTTTGACTTTCCAGGGGGTTTGGAAGTCACTGTGGCAAAATATGGTCGAGTTTACACTCATTTGACTCGAAATTTCAAGCTAGACGCAATGGTGATGTCCATTTTCTCATCTGAGACTCTGTTTTTGAGCTCATGCTTGTAACAATATTTTGAAGACAAAATAAAGAGGTCAGCACTGGAAGCGAAAGAACTAGGAGACGTATCCAAGAAGCCTGGTGAACTCCTTTATTAAATTTCGTTGTGTTGATGTGTTTGAATGTGCTTTCAAATTGTTTAAGTTTTGTGTTATTCACAATATTTTTGATCCATTGCATTAAGTAACATAACCAAATTCACACATAAGTCTATAATACCTTTTTCATTAACAGATCACTGCGCTATGCAGGTTTCTGCTGAAAGGGCCAGCAGTTAGGATTTTTTTGGTTGGTGTGAACAACTCTGAACCTGGGTCAAACCCCCTTAAACCAACACCATGTAACCACATATTGTTATTGTTGTACCCATGTAGCCCCCATATTGTTATTGTTGTGCCCCATAGAAGCCCCTTATTTTTATTGTTGTTCCCTTATATTATTATTGTTATGTAGTTTATGTTTATATTGTGAGCCCTTAGACTCCTATATATACAAAGGAGGTCCTGTCATTTTTATCATCCAAGAATTGTTCATTTATGTAATGTAAAGGAGGTTTCCCCCTCGAAGAGGATACTTTTCAAGTCATTGATCTATCTTTTTGTGAGTTGGTTGCATAATAGTGGTATGGTATTTTCTTTGTCATTGAATCCCCCTTGCTAAAACAATATCAGCAATGTGTGATGGAATCAAGACCAGATCCTAAAAAACAACCATGTTTCATGCAAGCCAAACCCCCCAGCATATTATAATGGGAAGATGTTTAAAGTTACAACATAAAGGATTAGTGTACCAAAAGCGCCACACCTCCTCCAAATTTAGACTAGACCAACAAAATGTATGATCCAATAGATTTTCACAGTTGCCAAACATTCTAGAAGAAAGGCCATTCCACAAAAACATGAAGGGTGGTTTCCTCATTATTCCGGCATAGAGAAAACCACCTAGAACCACACTTATACCTCCATTGAAGTATGTCTCATGTAGAAACTTTTTTTTTCATGAGGCACCACATAAATATTTTAGATTTTGGTGGACAATTGGTTTTCCAAACTACCGTCTACCACCATTTTGGCTCTATATGAAAATTTTCTATAATAAGAGAAATAAAACACAGCTTCAGAGAGTAGATCCCGTAAGGGGAGAAGCATCAGGTCAATTCATCTGGTTTGTCGGTCGAATGTATATGACCATCAGCAAGGGCTTGAATAATCTAGTTAGCCTGATAAATATCCTTAATACCAAAATCCTCTTATGACATCCATACCTTATGCTATAATGAATATTGGTCTAGATTTTCAATATGTGCAATTTTATTGTAACCATGGTCTTAGAGCTAGTCAACCAAAGAGGAAGGAAAAATATGTTGAAGACCACATCTAGGCCATGGATTCGGGCCTAAACAGACTTTATCCCCCTTGCCTACCATCCATACTAGACCATTACCAATGATATCAAAAGAGTTAATAATAGAATGTTGGATAATTGAATTGTTTCATCTAGGCTTATCCAATCTATGAATCCAATCTTCAATGGAAAAAGGAGCGATATATTTTTTGTTTCACCACAAATGTCAAAATATTTTCTGAAGAAATCCAATTCCATCCATATTTGGTAGCCAAAGACTTTGAAAAAAGTTGTAAATTCTTTAAACCCCAACCACCCAAATCTTTAGACCTAGCAATAGAATCCCAACTTACCCATGGAAGAAAAACTTTTTCTTTTTTTTCTGGACAAAAGGAAAGAGGAGCATAATTTATGAATCTTCTCCAAAATATTTTCAAGGATCCATGCTAAGGAGACCTAACATACTGGGATAGCCTCGAATACTTATTTTATAAGAACTAGATGGCCAACATGAGACAACCATCTTTGACACCAACAGTTCAATAATTTTCCCACCTTAATAATTAGCCAGATCCAATCTTCATTACTATAGCAATTAGGCTTCAAATAGAAACCCACGTATTTTATACCTTGATCTAAAGTCATTAAAACATATGGAAGACACTAGGACATGTGACCAATATCCTCAATAGAAATATTGTAGTGTGAAATAATGTATTTATGAATATTAAAAGGCATGCATGTAGCATTCCTGAACAAAGAGAGTAAATCCACCAAAATCAATATATCACCACTACATAAAATCAAAATGTCATCAACAAATAACAAATGAGTAATTGTCAAGTTTCTGGCAACAATAATACCCTTGAAAGCCCCTCAATTCCAAGCATCTAAAAGAATTTTACTAAGACCTTCCACCACGAGTAAGAAAAGTAAATGGGAAAGAGGACACCCTTGGCGAAGACCTCTTTGGACATTTCAAAAGGGAGAGGTGGAACCATTTATAAAAACAACAAAAGACACAGATTTATTGCATGACATAACCCAATTTATGAAATCAATACAGAAACCAAGGTGAGTAAGAAGGAAGTGGATGTAGACCTAATTAATATGGTCATAGGCTTTAGATAAATCATTTTTTATGATACCCCCCTTCAACTTATGAGTTTTGATATTGTTTAAGACTTCCTAAGCTGCATCAACAACCGCGTGAATCTATTCACCCTTAAGAAAGGTAAATTATTTAAAGGAAATGTATCTAGAAAGAAATGGTTTTAGCCTAGAAGAAATAACCTTTGCAATGACTTTGTATATGGCATTACATAATGAAATATAACAAAATTCAAAAAAATGAGAGGTTGATTTAATTTAGGAATGAGTTTTATAAAGAAGGAATTGAAAGCAAGATGAATATATCCTGCCTTCCTAGATTTTTCCACAACAATAATCAAATCAAGATCTATTATATCAATTAGATCAAGGTAGAATTTTACACCCCATCCATCCATCCTAGGACTTTTTTCTCTTTGAAAACTGTGTAGTATCGCTTTTAAATCTTCCATGGAAATATCCTACATTAAAGCCTTGCATTCATCTTCATCAACCATCCTAAAAAAAATGAACTACTTGAATGACTTTGGCTATAGAAGTTTCCAAATGGGCTTTGAAAATATTTTCAAAATAATGCTTACACAAATTTTCCAAACAATTAAAATATGAGATCTGTGTTCCTTGATCATCTTGTAAACAACAAATAGTAATTGACACTTTCCTGTTTTTAGCAAAGGCATGGAAAAATTCCATGTTCTCATCACCACTTTTAAGCCAAATTGCTATAATTTTTAGACGCCATTCCTCCTCTATGGATTTTAAAAGGCTAATCCTTTTACTCTTCAACGATCTACAATAGGCACATGATTTTTTGAGAAAACCTTCCTTGGGAGAGAAAGAGAGAGATTCCATATCCTTTTATATCGTTTCTAGTTCATGAATCTCTTGCCTTTTCTTCTGTAATCTTTTTTTAAAAAATCAAAATGACAACTTTGAGAGTGGATATTTCCACAGTTATTCATATTGTACGAATATTTTGGATATGAAATGCATATAAGTTTTCCCTATCTGACATTTTGGGAGGACACTCCACCCATCTTCAAGGACTAAAAAGTAGATGGATGGTAAGCGTGAGAGCTTATCAACCCTATAAATAATGAGAGCATGAAGACTGGAATAACGGTCATAAGGATGGAAAAATATTAAATTAAATTATGAACAATCAAAAAATGAGGGATCAAAAAATATAATTAAAGGAAATGGTTAAAATGATGGTCAAAGAAAGACTTAACAAGGTTAAAATGCAATGAGAATCTAGTCCAAAGTTAAAATAAAATAGTAATATTTATTCTATTTTATTACATAATATATATATATACCTTTATTTATAATTATAAAATGATTAATGATTTAGAAATTTTAATTTTTGGAAAATAAGTCAAGTTTGAAATAGAACCCTAATATTAAATTTTAATTATTATATAAATAAAAAGAAATTTTTATTTATTAATATTATTATATGATTGTTAGCTTGGAACTTTTTGATTTTGTGTATATTAAATGAATTTCGAATTATTATTAAAAGATATTATCAATAAGAATTAGTAATATATTTATGGATACATATATTAGTAATATATTAAAACTCTGAATATAGGTGATCAAAAGAGAGGGGAGGAGTTTATTTATTATTTAATATAAACAATTTTATTTATAGTTAATCTAAATTTATTTATATATGGGATGAATATGATATGGTTAATCGTATAAATTATTTTTGTCTAATGTTATATATATATATATGGAGAGAAAGAAACTTTGAAAAAAAGAAGGGAGAGGTGTATAGGGGAAGAAAGGAATTCAAATAAAGGGAGAGGTTAGGCCGGTGGGGATGGGGAGAGGGCATGATTAAGAAGTAAGGTGATGGGTTATAGGCTTCTAGGAGTGGCTAACTTTATAGCCATCTTCCCTATTGAAATTATTGGGGTGATTTTCAATTTCTAAAGCTTCCTTAATGACAAAAGAATTATGAAAGGGATACAAGCTATTGTTTGAGCCTGGTCAAAGAAAATAAAGAGCTTGGTATTATAGGAGTGCTTAGTTATGGAATATTTAGCCACTCTGTGATGGTCGTTATCCTTGATGTGAGAGGGTCATTTAATTTAGTAATGAGTGTTATAAAGATGGAATTGAAAGCAGGATGAATATATCTTGCCTTCCTAGATTCTTCCACAACAACAATCAGATCAGGACCTATTATATCAAATAGATCAAGGAAAATTTTTACACCCCATCCATCTAGCCTAAGACATTCTTCTGTCTTAAAACTATGCAGCATCGCTTTTAAATCTTCCACGGAAATCTCTTACATTCAATCCTTGCATTCATCTTCATCGACCATCCTCAAAAAAAAAAATTGAGCTATTTGAATGACTTCAGCTATAGAAGTTTCCAGAAGGGCTTTGAAAAAAATTTCAAAATATTGCTTACCCAAATTTTCCAAACCATTAAAATATGAGATATTTGTACCTTGATCTTCCTGTAAACACCAAATAATATTTGACACTTTCTTTGCTAAAAGCAAAGGCATGGAAAAATTCCATGTTCTCATCACCACTTTTAAGCCAAATTGATATAATTTTTAGACGTCATTCCTCCTCTATGGATTTTAAAAGGCTAATCCTTTGACTCTTCAAATATCTATGATAGGCACACGTTTTTTCAAATGAAAAACCTTCCTTGGAAGAGAAAGAGATAGCTTCCAAATCCTTTTCTATCATTTCTAGTTCATAAATCTCTTGTTTAACCCAATTCCTAATTTTAGCCCTAACTCTTTTAAAAAAAAAATCAAAATGACAAGTATATTATCATAATTAATAGTAATATATTTATGGATACATATTATCATAAGAGGGTAGGGGGTTTTAGTTTTAAATATATAAATAATAAAATTTTTTATAGTTAATTTTAATTAATTTATTTATGGGATGAATATATATAAAGATTTTATAGAAAGATGGAGAGAAAATACTTTGAAAAAGGGAAGTGAGAGGTCTGTTGATCTAAAATGGAGCAGTTATGAAACCAGCTCACAAAAAGATGGAAAAGATAGATAAACGCCTTCAAAATAAGCCTCTTCGAGGTGCAACCTCCTTTACATTACACAAATGAACAATTCTTGGATGATACAAATGACAAGACCTCCTTTCTATATATAGGAGTCTAAGGAGTCATAATATATCCAGAGCCGACATAACAATAATAATGTAAGGGCATAAAAATAACAATAATGGGCTTCTATGGGGCACAATAATAACAATATGGGGACTACATGGGCACAAAAATATAATAAGGGGGTTGCACTAATAACAATAATGAGTTACACTAGTAGTATAGGGACCTAACATGCCCCTCTCCTTCAAAAAGTGTTGTCCTCGACGCTTGAGTAGTTCTGGATGATTCCGTATAAAATTCTCATCCTCCCATGTGAAATCTTCAGCAGGTAAGTTCTTCCACTTGATGAGATACTCTGAAATTGATCGATTTTGTAGTTGTTAATTTCTTGTTTCTATGACTGCTTTAGGTTCCATTATGATTTTTCCTTCCTTGTCAAGTTCTAGCAATATTATTTGAATTGGGATCTTCTGTAACTTTTGAATGAGTGGCCACACTTCTTCATCATTGTTCCATTCATCCCTTGCTTCATTTATCAAATCTGGTTGGATAATAGAAATAACACAAAACAATGCTTCCTCGTCCTCATTCTTTCTTGAGAGTGCATCTACAACAACATTTTGCTTCCCTTTTTTGTAGATGATTTCAAAGTCATAACCC
>APFE030864104.1:0-53236 GCA_000404065.3 Pinus taeda | reverse complement strand
GGTCCAAAAAGAATTTCCCGGGGCGCTGCCCTGGACCCTGCAGAGGGGGGCTACCGCCCCCTCAAACCACCCTGTGACCCCACCGTTGTGCATCAACGCAACGAAGGGGGGGCGGAGCACCCCCCCCCCGGTTTGACTACTGGGGCTAGTCATGTAAAGAATACAACACAACCCAACAAGGAGGAGATGAAGAGAAGGAAGATGGGGAAGACAAATCTCATGAGGCACAAGAGATTGGATAACAAGTGGGTGCCAAAGGAGATAGAAAAAAATAATTTTGAGAAGAGGAACGAATAGTAGGTAAATGATCAGATGCCATGGGAGAACAAACATGACATAGTTTAAAGGAATTGATAACTTCTGAAGAACTAGACACTAAAATGAAAGAGAGGGAACTTGAAACAATACCTACAATGATGGATGCCATTTGTGCAAATAAATAAACATATGGGTGAGGACCTTTATATTCCTTTAATACTTCACGAACAGATGAAACAACATTTTGAGAAACTGAATAGACAACTGGAGATGATACAGACTAAAGATGGGATCCCAAATACAAACCCTCATTTGGTTGAATGCCATATGATCTATGCATATTCTTATTCATTAGAAGCATTCATTCCTTTGCTTTATGCCTATATGGTGACACCATGACACCGGAACAAGATACCCTCATAGTATAGTATTCTAGGATCCATTCTAGAGCTAAAATCCATGGCACTCAGGAGCCCTCCATCAATGTATAAAATTATCAAGATGTGAGCCATAGACATATCACCTAAAGAAATATATGAGGAATCATGTTCCAAGTAAACCCCTCTCTGGTTGTTGATATGATGAAATATTTCCTCATACCAAAGATTCCCAGAAGGCTGAAGATGTGAACCCGGGCCAAATAAATTTTAGACTTCTCACAACATGCATCAAAAAGGGGAGACCAAGGTTTAAAAATAATGGGAGAGGAATCAATTTAAAGAACCTTCCCTTAAATAGCATTTGAATCTACCTCATATTGAACAATAAAATTTATCTAGGTATTTGCAAGAGACCTAACATAAATATGATTTTTGGCCAATGAACGAATAGTTGATGCCACCCAGTCATGTAGGAAAGTGTTGAAGCCTCGAAAATCATTGCTTACAACATGGGGGAAAACCACCCGGTTCGGACCTTGGTTGGCAACTCCTTTTTCGTTTGGTGTAGTGGCTCCTACTGGGGATAATGGGACTAGTTTCCCAATATAAATTATGATAGTGTTGACGGGGTGATATATGATAGTTCGGAGGAATGTTTAAGCTAAAAGTAATATAATCTAAACTAATAATCACATGCATATTTCCTAATTTAAACACTATCTAGCTATGACTATACCCATGAATAAAATTGAAACATGCAACCTACAATAATATCCTAATGCAATTGGTAATAAAGATCGTTCAACTACAATAAGAAGTGAAATCGTTTTAATAATAATTGTTTCAAATAAATAGTTAGCCGAAACAATTGTGAAAGATATATCGCATAAGAAATTATTCATATATTCAGCATAAAAATTTTCGCCATCACCATACAAAAGTGCAATAATGCTAACCAAGCTTTAAACTTTCATACATAAACAATTTGAAGAAAAATTATTGCTTAATACATAAATAAAACAAAATCACAAGATAAAAGTACCATTTGTAATAAGTTATGCTCATGTTTCAGCAATATCGACCTACTTCCAATCAATCCAACACCATCTAAGAGTACAAAAGTGAAATTTCAGTAGAATATGCCAGATAAGATAAAAATAAATCTTGTTCCATTCATTTCACCAGAACTTCTTCAAAGGGACAGAAGTGCATGTTTTGAAGATTATTTCTGATAAAAAAATTTGGACCCCTTTCTAAATGGATGAGAGGGGTTTAAATACTAAATTATAAATCCTAGGAATAGATTATTACAAAAATAGTTGAGGAGGTTTAAACGACCTTCCTCAAAGTATGCAAAATAAAACAAAACTAGAAATAAAACATGGTGACTAACTCATTTGTGTTTGATCTTTGAGATTATAGATGTCTGTCATTAGTTTGAGTTGTGTCGGTTGGCCAATTGCAAATTTCAACTGCCCAGTGAACACGACATCAGTCACTACCGGCACCATTTTCTATGTGGAAGAGGTTAGGCATCGCAGGGTCATTCACTGGCTATAAGGTTTAACTAAATATTGTCAGTATGCTTCCCAGTTTAACTTGGTTGTTTTCCTAATTGCTTCCTCTTTTTCCCCTATTCCCTGCCTTCACTATTGTTCGAGCTGTGTAAATTTTCATTGATGTTTTTAATAACATTTTTTGCTGTTGTTGTTGCAACTGCCATTGCCTTTTCTGCTTGTCTAAGATGAGAATCTTAGTCTGCAAATACAATTTTTTTATGTGACTCCTCCAGTATAGCAAATCGACCTTCCTCCCATCCTTTGAATTCTTCCAGGTGATGAAGTCGGAAACTCTTTTCAAGACTTCATCATATTCGAGTCTCATGTCAACGACTTGACTCGTTAACTTGTCACTAGTCTCACAATGAGGACTCAACTACGAGATCTTCTAGCATAGAATTTCCTTTTGGTGCATTAGCTGGGAGTTAAGGATGAGCGCTTCAATTATAAACTGATCAATATTTAGACTATCCTTATACTTATCTGTTATTTCTTGTATCTGTGCTTCCTTTTCTGCGAATCTGGCTTGATGTTTTATTTGCATCTACTCAAATTCTTGTTGAAGCTTGGCTATTTTCAATTCCGCTTGTTGGTTAGATTTTTCTTTCTCTAATTATTGTTCCAATAGCAGAATTTTATTTTCCTTTTCTCTTAGAAACATTTGTACCTATGTTGCTTTATCAATAGTCATTGTAGCATAGGCTCCTACAAACTACTACACTCTAGTAAGGTTCTCAGATGGGTCGACGAGTGAATCTTTCTAGACAATATACACCAGTTCAATATCGGGAGTAGTAGAAACTGTAGCATCCAACTTCCTTTTCTTTCTTTTCCTTTTGATGACAGCTTTGTGGGTTGGGCTATAGAACACATCTAAAGGAGGAATCTCCTCAATTCACAAAACAATTTTAGAGGTAAGAGTGGCAAGAATGTGCTCTACCTCTTCAGTACTTACAGTTTTCTCTGCTGTAATTTCTTGAGTTGCTTTGTGTTGTGGAGTCTGTGGCTCAGGTGCTTGTCCCTCTACATGGAGACTTTTATTAAAATTCTCCCATTCTTTCTCTAAATCAATCATCAGGGGTTTTGTGGACTGGGTGGATGTGGAGTGAATTTCAACTTGTTTTTTAGCTGAGGTTTGCTTAGCTTCCTTTTCTGATTCCTTACTTTTATTTCCCCTATTTTGTAACTGTGGTTCTGAGTTCTCTGACTCCCTAGTAGACTCTGCTTCAGAATTATCTTTATAATTTTCTCTGGATCTCTCTTCTAGGCTTACGTTGGGAGTTGGTTCCCTTATTTCCTCAATCTGTAATTGGTCCAATAGGAATTTTAACAATCTCCTTTCTCTGTATTCATGAAACGCTTCAAGATCTTCTGGGTCAAAAAGTAATGATTCCATGTGCTTCACATCTTTGAATGTTTCTTTCTATAGGAAGATGTCATCAAATGCATCTTCCTCATGACAGAATACCTTCACTTTCATCATGGTAGTGAAGTCTTTGGCAGTGCCATTTGGTTCATACTGTCTTCCTGGGAATTAAGGTAATTTTAGAGATTTCATGATCTATGCTTCTTTAAATGCATGCCCCAGATCATGCAGTTAAAATGCTCCACACTGCAACGGAAATGTAGGCCAGATGGCCTTTTTTTCTTCCTTTAATCCCTTGCTCAGCCCACCCTCACTCGCTATTTGATAAGCTATCTCTCTAGCCATCAATTTTTTGGGGACATAGTATGCGAGGACATGCAGTGAGGTAATGCTCCCAAATACTCTGATATATATGAATGTTTCCTCCCCAAACCATCTGGCCACTGGAAGGATATCTACCTCAGCTTCCTTAGAAAACCTAGGGGCATTTCGGTTGTAAACCTGTTTATGGATAGGTAACATGACTCCATGACAAATTTCGTAAAAATGTGGGTGAAACTGAGACTCCCACATGTCCTTATGATATATATGAATGCGAAGTGGATCCTTCACAGTCCACTTCCATCCCATGATAGGATATTTTGAACCAAAACAGATTGCATCCATCACATAGGCACTCATAAAAAATGGAGGGTAAACCCTAGAAGAGATACTTCTTTTTCTCCTATAATCCATTATTGCCTTTGCTAAATTATTAGCCAAAATTTGGGCCCAATTCATTATGGTTGCCTTTATGACTGCATTTATTAATGGCATCCATTCTAGGGAAAATTTAGTGCTATTGGGCTTGCCAAACATCCTACATATCATGACTGCTGAAAAACTATGGGGAGGAGAAATAGATGCAGTAGAGTACATACCCGCTTTGTCTTTTTTGATCTTGCCCTCATTATTTGACCAGGTCCAAGTGACATCTGTTGGGTCCTCATTCTCTTTGGCAAACTTCTCTAGGAACTATTTGTTGTAGATCGTTTGTGGCTCTGGTAGGTGGTACATAAGCCATAGGTTGTCTCACGAAAAAGATCCCATAACCTCTTGGCTGCTATTCTTAAATTCTCCGTTTGAGATATCGGTCTGATCAATAATCCACTTGACCATATCTGTATAATGGATTATCTTTGGGCGCGCGGCTATGCGATGCAGAGATGAGCATGCCATCTCAAAAATGGAGGCATTTGAGGAAACACGACCATCAACTATGACCTTTGTTTCCAGAGGCCTTGGTTCCTATTCTTCTAATAAATCAAACATGGTTTCCCACGTAGAGGTTCCTCCTTCTCTGTTGCATGTAGTATTTGTGAATAAAGGAGTCATTTCTGATTTCTCATAAGCAACTACCTTGCCCTTCTTTGCCATTGCTCCCAAAGACTCCTTCTGTGGATTTTTCCTAAAAATGGAGAAAAACAGAAGCTATCGGATATATAGAGATAAGAATGAGCGTAATATGGAATAATACAAATAACTTGAAAAGGTCATAAGAAAGGAGTTTTATTTGAATGCAAGTGAGAAGATATCGTATCACGTTGAATTGCTTTTCACACGTAAATGCCATTAACCTTTACTAAATGCCCACAAATGGTTCGCTATCTCTTAGCTTTATTGCTCATTAATGTTTGCATTGTAAGTTGTCAAGAAAACTTCTAGGGTGGTGAGCCTTTAAATTGCTAAAATGTCGATTTTACGATTTGCGAAGCAATATCGTAGATCGCATGATGCAAGATGCGGGCCGCTTACTATTGTTTCCAAAACATAACTCATTTGTCAGGTTTTCTTGTGTAAAGCCCCTTTTATTAAGCAACGAACCTAAATACTTGTTTGTAACATATCTCGAGAGTGGGTCCAGGTCTCAAACGCATTTTGCAATCTCAACAGATGGTAAGTTTGTGGTATTCTTTTCAATGTTCGAAATGCGATGCGATAAGCGAAATATTGTCATCGCAATTTCACATCTCGCACATTTTAAGGTAACTCATTAAAGTGCGCCTTATAAAAATAGCGATATGCGATGCAGGCCTTAGTCTTAATAAGAAATTCCTTAGCACTTAGTTTATATAAGAAATGTACTAGTTTCGAAGTGTTATAGTGTGGAGTCCTCTTTTGATCACTTTTCACTAGATTTGGTGGATTAGCAAGGCTTTCAATCACGCTTGATCGTGCGATATGAAAGAAAGGTAGACATTTATTAGTTTTTGAAAAGGTGTTTGATTGATATCTTGTTTTTTTCCAAAATTTAATAAGGAAAATGCCTAAATGCTAAATTTATTTTTGGAAGGATTTTTTAAAGGGTCCCCATTTATTAATGTAATATTGACTACTACTATTAACAAATGGGGGGTTGTTTAATAGCACAACAGAAAGGAAATTCAAACTTCCTACCTCGAGTTCTTCCAACCAAATATTTTCTTATCTAGACATTAGCCTGCTGGATAGCTGCATCAAACCCTAAAACACTGACCATCTATAAATTCTTATTTTTCTTAATGAAATGTCCCTTCTTACGCTTTCCCTAGGAAAGAATCGAGTCCTTACTGGAAGGACCAAACTCCAACGAGACCAAATCTTCCTTATTAGAATCCCTCAACTAGTGACCTTCAAAAGGAGATATGTCATTATCGTTAACAAAACCTGCAGAAGATAGAGTAGGGATGAGAGGAACAACTTATCCTAAACCCAACTACCGTGAGGTCGGTTATGAATATGGTTACATAGAAGGGGCTTGAAACCGAGAACCCCACATGGAAGAAAAGCCTACCAAAAAATATAGCCTTTAAATTATAAGACTCGATAAAAACTACCCATGTGAAAGCGATGAAGCAACAAATGACACACCAACCCCACTAATGACAGGATCACCAATAAAATTGGGACAAAAAAGTGATTGTTGGGCCCGAACCATTCGAGAATTAGAAAACTTCTAATTATAAATAAGTTTAATGTCATCCCCCATTTATAGAGGACAATACATCGCTTAATCTATAGCGAAAAAGACAGAAAGCCACCTATCCAAGGAAAATAATAATTGTGGAATAAAACAATATAGAAAAATTAGACCTCAAGAAAAACCCCAGTAGGTTAAGATTATCCACAGTGTATTACAATTTCTATCAACAAGGATGCAGCCATAAGTGCCTGCAAGAAGCTTGGAACCAAACATAAACCCTCATTTGGTGGTAAGAACTTGGAATTTTGATTCAATAAGGAAAACAAGGGCAAGCATTTTTACTTATAAATATAGAGTGTGTTTTTATTGTTTAATCGAGTAGGATAGTTATATAAATTAAATAGTTGACAAATACAAAATACTTATTTTATGATATATTTCACATCGTTAAGATATAAAAAAATTATAAAAATTAACTAAATTATAACTTTATTTTAAAAATATTAATATTAAAATTATAAAAACAATTAATATATGAGTAATAGGCTTTGTTACAATACATGGACTACGTGCATTGGTTGGTGAGTTAGCATGTATTAGGTATATGTTCCTTTGCTTATATGTTTTGAGGCTAGAGTCTCTATGTAATTTTGGGCTAGTGAGTCTATGTGTTGAAAGGCTAATGAGCCTAGCTATGTAAATATGTGATCACACTAACATTAATAAAAACAACTCATACTGCAAACCAAATTAGGTAAGAGAGGTGGTAGGGATGATACTCCACAAGTGAGGAAGGGGGATAAGTGGTAAGTAATGAGCTTAAGCCAAATACTATATTAAAAATCCTAAATTCATATTTTATCCTAAATTTTTAAAAAAGTGGGAAAAGGGGCTTTCTTGAGGTGTCATTTGTCAAAAAGGAAACATGAATATAAAAGGGATGGATTTTAGTGTAATTCCCATCATTTCATTCATTCTTCTCATTTAGTTTTTCAATGGACCATGGTGCTTGATTTGGGGAGAGCCAGAGCCTTTCGCTACTACTATCCTATGGATCCTAAGTGGATATGAATGTGAGCACACTTCTCCTTTGGTTTCCTTGGGAAAGGTTAGAGCACTAGAGGGAGAAGCACGGGGATAGGTTTTCCTATATGAGGCCTAGAGGGTGCCTAAAGACTCCTAAGGGTATTGGTAACTCTCGAAGCTAAAAGGCTCTAAGACTTCCTAGTCGACCTATGCTGGAGACCTAAAAGGGTAGTGTCACAACTTAAGGGACTATGGGTTAAATTTATATATTTATTCATTTATTCATTTTTTGGAATATAAATGGAATTCCAGTAACTTTTAGTATTACTACATTAATAACATAAAGCTATTTAATTAAATAAATTACTTGTTTTACCTAATTTTACTTATTTCTAGAAATCAAATAATATTAATATTATAAAAATAGTGAGAATATTAAATTTATTTTTACCTTGGTCCTAGGGTCAAAAATAGCCGTTGGAGTCTCTGCTCTGTCTATTTAACTTGCTAGGCCAGATCTGTCTTCAACTTGTCCTGACGATGAACCACACTAGTTGGTTCGAAACGCGTCGACAAATGTCTTTTTCATGTGATTTACGCCGAAGCTCTTCTTACAACTATAATGGATCACAGAAGCCTCAATTCTACAAGTTTTTCTTAATTATTCAATATGGGTCACAGAAGCCTCAACCCAGAAATTACTACCCTACACGAAAGGGCCACTGTTGTTAAAGTTCATCATTTTGAATGGTCATGCTTAAGGGTTTCCAAGTTGAAGACAGATCTGGAATTTCTAAAGCGATGTAGAGATTTGTCCCTTGTTAACTAAGGGTCTTTACATCACTCTTTATTTAATCTTGTACCATGATCTACCTCTTCATCTTGTCCTGACGATGAACCACACTTGATGGTTCGAAACGTGTCGGAAAAAATTCTCCTATGTGATTTCTACCAAAAGTTTTTTTTTAATTATTCAATATGGATCACAGAAGCCTAAATTCAAAAATTACTAACCTACATGGAAGGGCCATTGTTATTAAGGTTCATCATTTTGAATGGTCACGCTTAAGGGTTTCCAAGTTCAAGACAAATCTGAAATTTCTAAAGTGATGTAGAGATTCATCCCTTGTTAAATAAGGGTCTCTGTATCGCTCTCTATTTAATCTTGTGCCATGATCTGCCTCTTCATCTTGTCCTAATGATGAACCACACTTGATGGTTCCAAACACGTCGACAAAAATTATCTTATGTGATTTCTACCGAATTTTTTTCTTAATTATTCAATATGGATCACAGAACCCTGAATTCAGAAAATTTTTAAAGTATTTTCATTTGGTTATTTGGTTTAGAGTTTTTATAATATGATTCAAAATCTCCATTAACAATGGGATATAGTCACTTGAAAGGGTTTATACCTTGAAAACACTTATATCACCTAAATGCACACTGGTGATTGGATACACTATTAGTTATCTTGTTGAATCCAAGAGAATGGAAATGTGGGCTCCTCATTGTATGCATTGTTAAAGTAAAGGTAATGACACTAATCAATTTTATTGATACATAACACTAACACATGTACTTCTAACCTAAGCTCAAATATATTTTCTCAAGTATATCCATTTCACGCCAAGAATAGGCCATGATTGGGGGAAATACCCTTTTCATAGTAATCATGTAGTTGGAATGATAATGAAGGGACCCTATTTGTTGGGATGAAAGTGCATCCCCAAATGTGATCCACATTTAATGGTACATTGATATGCATGTGACACTTACATAGCATGAAACAATGTGTTGGAACTCCATGGTAATATATGAGCAAAAACATGCATTTCCTACTAGGAACCTTGAAGCACTAACTTTCATCCCCACTCCCTACTCATCAAATTTGTCAAGTGCTTGAATTAAAGTGCTTTTAATCTGTAAGAGAAACATCCCAACTCATTAAAGTTGTTAAGTGCTTAAATCAATAAAACTTTCAATTTATAAGAGAATTATATAAGAATCAATTGATACAATGGTTTTAATGGTTTAAAATGTTTTAGGAAATATAACCATGGTGTTGGGTTGCTTCCATGGTTTTAAAGGAGGTCAAGACTATGGAATTAATTTATATTCTCATCTAGTGGTGTTCTTTTCTTTACTTGGTGGGTCCTTGCTAGTAACTTATCGTTATATATTAATAAGTTAAAATGGTTAAGGAGAGGTTGTTTGTTCAAAGCTCTTTAAGGGATGATAGTTTTGACAATTTATTATGAAGGGGTATATTTCATGTTAGTAAAAAAAGTATGGCTTACAAGGAGGATTTTTTATAATGTACCTAGGGAGGATACTATGGGGTACCTAAGTAGGATACTATGGGGTACTTAGGGAGGTACTTAAGGGGATATTAAATCTAATGTAGCCATAATAATGCAATAGGCCTATTGTGTAATTAAAAGGAAAAAATACAATAATAAGGGGTAACTAGAATACAAAACCTAGGAATATTCATGAGAATGTATAGACACACATGACATATGAGTATTCCTAGGGGTCTTATTCCAATTACCCCTTATGATTGTAATTTTTCCTTTTAATTGCATAGGTATCCTATCCCATTATTATGGCCACATTTTCCCCTTGGATACCTCCCTAGGTTCACCATATAATCCTCCCTAGCTACATTACATTTTTTTCTCAACTCACCCAAAATTATGAAAAATAAATAAATTTATTATAAAAATAATTTTGTTTTGGAAAGCATAAATAGATCAACTGCTTTTCTTTGGAATTTATTGATATTGTTTTCAACAACTTTTGATGATTTTGACACTTAAACAGTTTGGATACATGTTCTAGTTTTGAGCTTTCTTATGGATTCATACATGAATAATAGTGCTTTGGACTACCCCTTCAAGTTTCAAGGGTGATACCTTATGATTATATGGTTTGGACCTTTCCTTAGATATCATATGATAAAGGGAGAAGATAGGGGTCATCTTTTGAGTTGTGGATTTTGTGAAATTGCATGGTTGTAATTGTGATGTTATGAAGTGTTGACCAAAATACAAGTTTTCCAAATAGCTCTTGAGTTCACCAAGATCATCCAATTTTTGTTTAAAAGTGAGCTTTGGAAAATAGTATTCATATTATTGGTTTTGAAATTTAAGGGGACATCATCATACATGTTCCAAACACATTTTCGGGTTGGATTTCTTTGCAAATAAAGCTATATAATTTTTTAGTCCTATGCAATATGGAGAGGAGGATCTTCACTCACACATCATCAAATTAGACCAAATGACAAGGAAGAATCTTCAATAATGCTTCACATACATCAAAAAATAATTTGGATACTTTTTGGATCAAGGAGGACTATTAAGCATAATGACTCAAAAATATTTTTTGGGGATTATATCATTGTAAATATTAATTAGTTTTTATTTTAGTTAGGGTTGCAAGGCACACACTATTTATTGAGGTATTAATTTCACATTTTTGTGTTGTCCTTTTGAACTACCTAAGACAATACTATAATTTTAATTTTATTTAATAAGACTTCCTTCTTGATCTTTAACCTTGAGCTTGTATGTTGTGTTTATCATGCTATCAATTTCTTAACAAGTTACAAATACTTAACTATTGTTTGTGAGACAAACACTTTTAAGCTAAATGATATGGACATGGATGTCATGGTTTCTAACTTAGTGGTAAAGGATGTACACCATTATATTGTCAAAAATTCCATGCTCTGCCTTAGTACCTACATTCCTCCTAGGTTGCTTCATATACAATTTCTTCAATTTCTCCACTTATGCATGCAATGCATGTCTTTAACTAGTTAAACCAAATTTGGTTAAGATTATTTAATCCAAGTAGCTTTATAACCAAACATTATGTGGATGACCATTCATATTGAAATATTGATTTTCTTTTATGTGTTTCATGAGGATGCACTATGTCACTTAGAATGTTCATGATATTAGATTAATGTTCATGAGAGAGAGAGAGAGAGAGAGAATCCACAAGCATGAGTAGAGGAGGCTATTGTTTGGGAAAAAAACAAATTACATGAGGATTCATATACATAAGAACATGTGTGTGTTGTGATCCACCTGATTTGGTGAGAGAAGGAAATGTTGAAGTCTTTAACTAGAGCTAGAGAGCTAGGAATTGTTGATGATTTTTTCTAAATTAATCATGGAAATCAATGAGAAAGGGGAAGTATCGAGGAACTATAGCATCAGGAAGGGATCCTTTTATGTTGTGTAGGTCCATTGTGTCCATATTTTGAATGATAATAGGCCCTAGATTAGTAGGTTGAAAGACAACATACTAATTTCAGTGTGGAGGAAGCAGAATGGCCTTCATCCTTACAATGAGTGGTGTCTTGTGAGATAATTTCCCTTTAGGGGTTTGTTCTATAGAATAGCTAATAAAGAACCCATAATAATTATGCAGACTCTAGGATTAGTGGGATTTCCAAAGAAACTGATGAGTTTGACTTGATGAAGGAGAATGACCTTCATGACTCCACCCTATAATGCTTGAGTAAGAACTTACCTCATGGCTTTATGGTTTAGGTTTGGGTTGATAAATTATAAATGATATAATAGATAGTTGAGCCTATGGTGGGGCGAAACATGGCTCTCCCTTCATTATTTGTAGGGAACATTTGATCTTAATCAAATAACTACCCTTGCAGACTTTAAAATTATAATGTAAACCATATTCAATGAAACATAAATGATGTTGATAATATGTGTATAATTATATGTTTTCTTGCTAAATGTACATCCTAGTCTACCTAACACATGTTTATTATATGAGATAGGGGATGTTAAGCCACTAGTACCTAGGAAAATTAAGATGGCTAGTGGGTTGTGTAAGAATCATAATGAGTCTCAACCAAGGGAGCTTGATTTTCTCTAGATAGGCTAGAGAAGTTCTACATCTACTATTTATGATAATAAAAAAGTCCTATTGATGATGCAGAACTAGATGCAAGAATAAAATCCTTGGCTGTAAAGTGGAAAATCAATGGAAGGAGTCTTCATAGAACATTTGAGAAAAAAATATTAAAGAGTTCATCGAATAACTATTTAACTAGTGGAAAGCCTACTAAAGGGCTTGAAATGGGCTTGTATGGCATTTTAAGTGATTGATTTTGGACTTACTAGGTAAATTGTGGGTTTGAACAACTATACTATATTCCTACTCGAATTGCTATCAGTCAATAGGTATCCTTGATTAGGATAAGAACGATTGAAGGCCTCAAGTTGGGGGAAATCGTGAATGATTATCTCCTTTGAATCCTTAGAAGAAACTATTAGTAAATGGAAATGATATGAAGGATTTTTGGAATCCTTCAAGGTTTGTAAATACCTATGAAAATTTAGGAGTCTTTTAGATAAACTTATCTCCCATTGTAGTCACTTTCAATCCCCAAGAGTAGGATGGAAGACTCTATTGGAAGCTTACAAATATACTTAAGAAAACTCAATGATTGAGTTTTAAAATTGAGGATTCAGGGTCTTTAGCCCCATCCCCTAGTTACATCACTCAACTGGAGCCATGATCAAAAGGTTAGATGCAAGGGGACTTATGTTTACAACCCATTAACTAGACTATACTTAATTCATCGAAGTTAGTTCATAAGTTCTCTTGGTGGTCAATGGTCTATTTAACAATACCATTACTTTATGGGCCTCTCCTTACCATTCATATTAGTAAAAATGCGTTAAGTGGAATAGCCTTAATCTTTCAATATTTATTTTCAACCTTGTTGGTTACAGGTGGGTGAGTTGATACAACCCTCAGTTAATGGAGACAAGAAATTGTGATATGTTAATTATTTAAGGATTTGGCATCAAATTCTATCAATAACATGAAACATGAGATTCAATAAGTGTAGAATATGGAAATTCCATAATATGTCAAGTGTTAGAGGTAAGATCTAGAATATGTCAAGATCTAGATTCTATTAAGAGACATAAATAGTGTAAGCAGGTTTTCTCATGTGATAATACCGAAAATCTAGAGTCTATAAGTATTTGGATATCTAAGCATCTAGAAGAATTTGTAAATGGAATTTAAACCCAAATTCCAGATGGGATGAATGGCATAAATCTACATGGATGAACCCTGATGTAAAGGTTATTGGGGATCTAGAGATCTAAAAAAGTTATGGAGCTAGAATTTTGGAAAAACACAAATGTAAAATGCCAATATAACATGCCACGAAGAAGATATGTGGAGTCCATGTGATCATTATAGGCCTTGCAAGTAGATAATTGTTGACGTGTCACATCGAGATGGAACATAGACTAGTATGGGATGATGTAGCATGCTAAAGGGTCATTGACATGTCTGCTAAAGAGACAACTTTTCACAATGGTGAAACATGGTAGAGGACTACCACATGTTAACCGTATACTATTGACATAGAATTGTATGATGATATTACATGGGAAAAAAGGTCTTCCATGTGTTTGATGTGTGGAAATGTTATGGATGTCGATGTGGTACTTAGTAAGGAAAATATTCATAAGGGCATAAATTTGTGTCCATAACTTGGAGACAGGTGAAATTTATTTCATTGGAAAGATCTTGACAAACAGAAGATCATGGAGATATGATAAGTGGGGTATATTGTGAGTTAACGAAAGAAAAAAAAATTATAACCCCACCTCCTTAAGATGACTTAGGGGGTTGGGTACATTAGCTTGATATTGCCCTCACATATATTTCTGTTATGTTTACCTTTTTTCATTTGTCCCGGAAGCCATGTATGTGAGTCCAAAGATTGATGATTTAATGAGAAGATAAAGTAATATGGATGTTATATAAACATTGTTGTGTTGTGATTATGTATGGATATTTAGATCCATTTTTTGGGGTTGAGGAAGTATTTAACATTGAATAATGTACTATATTATTCATCACATTGATGTGTTACCAAAAGTTACCATCTATGTAGTAAAGGAAATAAATTCATTTTTCTTGCAAAAATCCCTCTAGTATAATATGGAATAATTAATATTTAGGAAAAAGAGTACCATTGTGCGTTTTTCCTGAGCATGAAGATTGTTTGAGATGGAGCTTCAAAAATTTCAATGTGGTTTGAATGGACCAAAAAGATAAGTTTATCATCCCATACTTCATCTTGAAACATGTCAATACATTATGCAACACTCTCTATAGAATTACATGACAAACTTTCTCTTATTGGCCTCATTACTGTGTACTAATGAAAGATGTAAACAAGAGGAAAAAGACATAAATTTTAGATCTTAAGATGACTCTAAAAGTGATGTAATATGACTTTGTAATTATTCTAGGATCTGCTTCATCGTATATTTCTACCACTTTTAGTAGTAATCAAAAATAGTCCTAGTAGAAACATGTTGTAGCAGCTACAACCATCCTCCAAAAGTTTGCCTTAGCTTCATTTTGGAGCCTCCCTACCAACCATCCTTAGCATCATGTCTTTCACTGCCCAGGTGCTTATGCCTTTAGTTGAGTTTCTTTTGCTTATCATCTTATGTTCGCTAACTTTTTTTCCTTCTACCCGTGAGCTAACCCCCCGTGACTTGGTCTTCAACCAGTTCTTGTGCTAACTTGGAGAATTGTGCAGAACTGGAGGGAAACCAACCTTGTTGTCCATAATTGTGCAGTGCATCCTGACAGCCAACACTTCTCTCTAGGATTGTGAAAAGAAAGCAGGTTGCCTTCCCCAAGAAGATTGCACAAAGCAGCCCATCACTGGGCTTTCTATCACAATTTGCGTAGTTCTGACTGGTAGCCTTGGCTTCAGTCCAGAAATTGCCCAAAGCTTGAGGGGAAGCCAGACCCACTTAGCCCAGAAACTATGCAAAATTCATCCAAAGGCTTACTGTCTATTGCAAGTGCTCATAGGTTGACGGTTCCCTCCATGAATGTGCAATCTTCCCTTGCATGCATCGACAACTTTTTCCCAAAAAAGAAAAAAATCATACCTAGATTTTAGGGACCTAGTTTTAGCAGCTGAGCCATTTTAGAAACCTCCTGCCAAGTGTTGCTTTTTCCTGGCATGCATGTCATAAGCCTTGATCTTTTCAAAACTATTTATTTAATGCCTCAAAGCTTATTCTCCATTTTCGATCTTGGAGCTCTAGCATTCCCAATGCATCTAGGAACATTCGGCACACTTATTGCAGCTTTTCCGAGTAAGTCTGTTTTTTTGTCGCTTTTTTATTTTAGTTTGTGTGAGTGTTGTTTGCTTGGCTTTGTTGAACTTTTTTTGTCATTTTAATGTCTGTTAGCTTGTAGAAGCATTGTTTCAATTTTTGCATTGCATTTCCTTACTGTCACATGCATGACATTGTTTATGCACTAACAGCCGTCATTGTGGTAACTCGCTTCAAACTCTTACTTGTTTTCCCATCTTAATGAATCATACACTTACTGATCACATGCATGTTCATTCACTCATGTCTGCACTAGTTCACACATGCATTCAGTCCTTATTGTTTTTTCAGTCGCCCGTCGGCGGGTCTGAGCTTCCTTGGCCTAGACCTTACCTTACCCAACATGCACTACACATTTATGGGATCGAAGGCCTTTCCTTGCTCCCAATAATTGAATAGATATTTCCTCACACTAAACTCCAAATATGTGCTCCGCGCAATACTGAGAGGCAGTGCCTCAGTTGGCCCACAAGATTGCGCAATGCAATTTCCCAGGTCACAATCATGCTAAATGAAATTGCACATTGTGCAGTTCCAATCCTCTGTAGGCCAACTTGGAATGTGCTCTATGCAATTTTAGAAGTCAATTAGCTCACTGGTTGTTGGGATTGTGCTCTATGCAGTTTTGGCAGTCAGTCTCCCAGCCTCTCCCAAAGAAAATTGTGCAAATTTCCCATTCAGTCACCCAGGTGTGTTGCATGTTAGCCCTCAAGTTTTTTTTGGTTTTCAACTGACAGTTTTCTTGACATGAGTGTTGCTCTATCTCCAAGTATCATAGGTGTTCCTCATTCTCTCAACAATACAGATATAATGTCCTCCAAGAGAGAAAGGTCAAAGGATACCATTGAGAGCACAACTGGAGATGTGGTCAAGCAAGTGTTTATGAGCTTGCCCATCTATGAAGATATGAAGCTATTCATAGACAAGGAGATCAAGATAACATGGCAGGAAATCAATGACATATTTTCAGGCATCTTTGAGGAGAATCTAGAGGAACACAGAGTCTATGTCAACATACATAAGTTTGGCTTCTACCGAGTTTCATGCAGGTATTCTACATTTCCATGCGCGGACATGATCCACTAGATTGTCTCGCATACTGATCTAGAGACAATTGTACTGAGCAGTGTCAATGGAACAAAACTTACTAACTTCAGGGTAGAGAACCTTTAGGAGATGTATCTGTTGCCACAGTCAGTGAACAAGATGGATGCACTCTTCACCCATCCTAGCAGTAGTGCGAACTCAAGAGACATCTTTAAGAGCTGGGTAAGAGAGTCACCTAAGTTCAGGACGACACCCAACCAAGTATACAAGACAAAGACATTGTGGAAGGCTTATCAGTTCTTGGTCATCTTCGCATGCCACTTATATGGCCAAGAGAGTACAGAAATTCCATAGACTTGGGTGATTGTGTTGGATCAACTGGAAAATGAAGGAAGACCTTTCAATTGGTATGACATGTTGGCTATACATCTGAAGGGGGAAGTACCAAAATCCCGACATCCACCCAACAATCAGCAAGAAAATCTCTTCATGTTTTCGTACATTCTTGATGCCATATGTGCCCATCAATAGTTCCCTGACTTGGATTGGACATGGACACCTTCAGAAACCTCTATGCACATTTATTGTAGGTTGTTCTCTGAGTGAAGATTCCATGGAGTTTGGTACAACTATCAGACCACTATGTCACCCTAGTTTAGGATGATCTTTGAATAGGATCCACCTTGTATGTCATGGGAAGCGATGGAGGCATTGGTTAACATAGTAGATTGGTATGTCTCACTCCTTGGCACCTTCATCTGGATGTACAGCGCAGAGAAGGCTCTGCATGTATTACCTAAGTTTTCCATGGACAAGATGGTCATGCAAGAGGTTGCATACCACATCTCGACATGGTCGTCAGCGAGACTACACAGGAAGAAGAAGGCACCTTGGCCTGCTCTTCATTTGCGGATCGGGTTGTATGAGATCTAGAGTCTCAAGCATGTTAAGGCCAAGATAAAGGAATTCAAGAGATTCACCTTCGGTGCTAGAAGTTTCAATCCATATGACCTACATCGTTTAGTGGAGGACCATTGTTTGAGAGTGTATCATCCTTGGATCCACGGGGCATGTCATTGGCCTGAGGAAGACCCATGGAGATACTACTACAACTCCTCAAGGCTCAATGAACCAGTCAGAATGGTTGTAGAATGGTTAGTAGTGCACAAGGCAACAACATCTCAAAGAACAGCAACATCAGCAGCAAACCTTTGCATGACAAAGGTAAGAGGAAGGTTTCCAATAGAGCAGAGGCAGAGAAAATTTGCAAGTTCAAGGTAGATCCACTTGTTTTGAGAGAATATTTGGAGATTGAGGCAAAGAAGTGACAATGCAACAGCAGGATTGCACAAATACAGAGGAAGAAGAAGAAGCTGGAGGAGGCAGAGAAGAAGTTGCAGGAGGTGAAGCAACAACTAAGGGAAGAAAAAGAGTTACATAAAAGGGAGAAGGAAGCTCAACAGGAAGCGCAACGTGCACACATTGACAGAACTATGCAAATACAAGTTATTGACTCATCACAATTGGTAGATAGAAAACAGGGTGAATAGTCACAGGAGCAGGAATTTTCTTAGGAGATTGAACAGATGTTGGAGAAAATGGACATGGATGTGGTTCAGCCAGACGAGGATCAAGATACAGACCTCATGCCCAAAGACCCAGAGGTCACCCCACCATATTCACCAGATCCGGGAAGAGAGAAAGTTCTAAGTGGTCAAGGAAACATTGAAATCCTTGAGGACAATCTGGAAGCAGATGTGCACAACATATCCTTTGACAAGTCACAACACATAGTTGTTCAGTTGTAGAGAGTGCCCACTCTGGATGTCCATGCATCTCCTGCATGTTTTCAAGGATGAGTGATCATGTGTGATGTGTAAACATCCAGCTACATTGGTTGATGCTACAAAGACATATGTTGAAGCCACCAGCTCAAGTGTGATATCCTTAATAGTTAAGAACGAGCACATGGCTAAAGATTTGCAAGTGGCCAAGCAAGGAGAAGAGAAAGCTACAACATCTGCAAGAGCAGAGTTGAAGAGAGCAATACTTGATGAATTAATGTCTCTCGAGACAATCATGTAGAAGTTGTACTTCAGGTTCGTCATCATGCATAAGTCAGTTTTCCATCTTAATGGTTGGCAGCAGTGTTGTGCTAGGAGAGAACACATCTTGACAGAAATACACATTATTGTCGATCACATGCATATATGGACAATAAGGTACAAGGGAGCCTCATTATACTTGCCAAAGATGATGAAGCCAAAGGTAGTGGATTTGAAGGCATGTTGAAGAACTCCCATAGCTCATCACCAACTTACAGGCTTCACATGCATGAGTGTTCAGGAGCATGGATGTCAATGTGCGCACACATGAGATCCCGTCCAATGGAACACTCAACGAGGCAAAAGAAAAGAACCAAGTCTGAATAGATCTGGACATGTAATTCACACATTTGATACACATAGCCACCAGCACAGATTTGCAGATGAGCGCAAACACTATGCACCAGTATGTCGTTGTTTTGGTTGCACTCAAGACCATGATGCATGTGTTATATGATGAGTTGGACAAAGGTGCCAAATCAGTGTACCCAGATACAATGAAGGCAAGAGTTCACTTCCAGAAGGATGTCACCACAGAGTATGTGGACACCATAGTAGAGTACCAAGCTTGGCATCAGTTCGTCACCATCGATCACCAAGAGGATGTCGACGAGTTAGTCTTCCCATAGTTTTCTGAGTCCCAGTGATGTCTTGTATGGCTTACTCAAGCCAATTTTTGTCTCACATGGGTACATGTATAGATTGTGTTGTAAACATGTTGTAAAGTGGAATACCAAGTGTCAATAGTAGAATGTAAGCAATCATGTGTAAGTTGAAGAGTCATGAGGGTAGCTCAAGAGTCACAAAGGGGAATGTCAAAGGTCACCCCACCCTTTGCTATATATAGAACCTCATAACTCATTACACAGGGTTTTGGGTGCCAAGTTTCCGATAGGTATAACTTAGAGAAAGATTGGAGTGTATTGTAACAAGCCTTGGCTTCTCCACAATGGTGAGCAAGTACATCTCTTTGGAGGAGCAAGCGGCAGCGATTGCAATTTTCCACTATTGGGGCTAGTGGTTTTCATGGTTGTATGTATGATTGGATCTTTCACTCTTTTAATACAACAGAGCCATCACGTTTCATGCATATATTTTTATTGTAGTTTGACTATTCTGGTTACTCTAACGATGTATGTAGTTGTAATTTATGTATGTATGTATGTATGAATATTATGTATGTGTTCGTAGGAATCTTATCAAAGAATGTTGTTGGTATAACTCATCACTTTGGATTGTTGAGTATTCTAATTTCCAACTTGTGATGTCTTTCAACTCATGTGTTCCCTTTCAAGTTGCGTGATATTACAAGCTTCTAAGGGGCGCACTCTTCTCCCCTTCCATGTGTTAGAGCCTTTCATGCACCTTCCCTGACTTGCTACAAGGTCACACCCTTGCTTCCAACAAGGAAATATTACTTACCTCTACATGCAACCATAGTCAAGGAAATACTATACCACCCACTACTAGGACTCCTACTCGAAATGGTCTGAGGTCTATTTGGGACTTCTTACCAAGGAGATCCCCTGACATGTTGGTGGGTCCAACACCATCAACATTTTTTGCGCTAGAAGGAGGGACAGATGACAAGTTGAGTCCTTACAATCTATTTTGAATCTTCACACATCTATCATGGAGTATGTTACAATTCACCCTCTAAAATGTTGTTCCGACGGACATATCTTTGAAGTCGAGAGGAAGTTCTAGGATGACTTGTCAGAAATCATGTATGTTGGTGAAGGCAAAGTAGCCTAGCCTGAACACTTAGATGACTTCCATGTGCTCATGGAAAAAGTTGAAGCTTTTAATGAAACAAAGGTCTGTAGGCTGCTCGTACACACACTTCATAACCACCCATTTTTATGGTGTATCATACTGCCTAATTACTCTGTGCACTCATTCAAGCAGTTTAGTGATCAAATAGAATATATTTTTTACCATTTTGATCCTAAAGCACACTATAAGAAAATGCTACAACAATGGAAGGCCTCACATGAATCTCTACCATAATTTTGGGATCGCTTCCGTCAACTATTTTTTGAAGCTCCAAAAAGTAAGAAGAAGTTCCAATATCTTTGGGAAAGGTATGAGTATTTCTGTATCAAATCACTCTATCCAAAAGTGAAGAAAAAACTTAAACCCCACTCAACATATTTCGGTGATGGAGCTGCACAATCACAAGTGGACAGAGTTGTTGTCACAAGTGACTGTCTGTCTTCCTCTCATCAAACAGCTCCACCCCCACAGAGTGATGTAGGAGAGCATACACATAAGTCTGTTCAACTGTCACATCCTCCCACCCTCACTACTCCCAATTTCTACATATTTTTGGTTGGGAAGCCCATGAGTTTTCATATTCACATGTTACCTCAACCTCCACCCTTGTGTTATGTTGATCCTATAGATTGCACTGTATTGTGTTCTTCCATTCCAGACTCCACACTTGTTGTGAACGAGAATCAATCTATCGACGAAGTTGATATTGCACAACCAACTTGTGCTATCATTCAGATGCGTATGACTGGGAATTTGAGCATAACCCTGTGGTGAAGGATGACCTCCTTCTGTCCACTCCTCCTCCACTTTTTCCTGACATATTTGGTGATTATGCTATCTCTGATTTTCCTTGTGTAAATCCATCCATGGGTGCATCTACTTCCAATCATTTGCAGAAGACACCTAATGTCAGTCCATCATTTGATAGTGGAGAGGAAAAATATTTCATTGAGAATCCACTCGATTTTTCATCTACTATTTTCGAAAATGCAGAGGGCGAATATTCTTGCTTCTCATCTACCCCTCTGTATGATTCGTCACATCCTAAGGATGTCGATGAACTCATTGATTTTTCTTATCATAGTTGTTGTGATCTCTTTACTCCTATATTCAATCACGATGTTCATTCAATCATTGTTGATCTTTCAAAGCCACCCATTTATTATTATATATTTGTCAATGAAGTTGAAACCCCGCAGGTTATCAAGGCACTTCAGCCTGAGCTGATGGTTATGTTCGGTCCTCATTGTTGTGAGGTTAGTCTCACTTCCGATTAGGAAATTTTTGAACTACCCAAGGCTCCTCATCACTCATCTGTATGCATTGAAGATCAATCCAATACATAGATTTCACTTCCTCCACTTGAATCACATGATCCCGTTGCTCATGCATTGGAGGACTCATACACAACAAGCACACTTGCAAAGCGTAAGTTGTCTCTTTTTCTCATGTTTCGTTGTTTGTCACAGTCAATAGAGTGCACATGCTTATCATCAGCATGCAATGTGTCATAGCACCAAGTTAAGTCTGCAAAATGCTTGTCTTGGCGATTTCACTCTTTTCTTTTCTATGGACGCGTTTAAACTCGGATTGTTTTGGTCTTCACTATTATATCTTTCATGTTTGTTGGTTCAATTGACTATCCTTTTCATGAACCATGCCTTCACCAACATGGGTAAACCAATGCACTAGTGGCTACATTGGAAATATCACTTCACGTGATGAAGCCCATGCACCATTAGCTTAGGAGTAGGAGTAGTGTTTTCTTTATGTCTTGTTTTCTTGCATGTATGTTTTCTTTCTTACTTTTTTTGTTTGTTTTCTTGCCTCCCTGATTTTCTTACTTGTTTTTCGTTCGCATTTGCTTTTTCTCTTCGCTTTATGTTTTATTTTCTTGTTTGGTTAGTTTCACATGAAACTATGTACGACTCTTAAGACAAGCAAGGTAAAGTACAAGAGGACTTGTACAAATATCAACACTTGGTTATCTGTCCTCTCTCTTTATGCAGAATTTCTTGTCTCCATTCAATGATACACCAACGAAAAATACGTTATGTTTGGAGTGAATCTTGGTGAAAACACAACACTTGCGCTCTAACTAGTACCACCTACTCTAGTCGGTTGTTTTTGGGTTAACCCTTGTCAGCTCATTCGAGTAGAGTAAAATGAGGGGGGAAACCTTAACAAGTATGTAAGAGATATATATAACATACTTCTCTAAAGCAACAATCTCTTCTACTCTCAATAAGTCAAGATCCCTCTTTTTCCTTTGAAATAAATAAGTGCCTATGCACAGTTCTTTGAAAATGAAAAAGTGAAAATATGAAAATTTTGAAAAAATGAATAAGGCAAAAGAAGAGAAAGGCTTCCTGTGTAGAGAGGTGATGTAAGTAACTTCACTGAGGTATTGACTAGGCTCGCTAGCAATGGAGCGATGCTTGTGTTCCTGCGTGACTCTATCGGGGTACTGTCTAGACCTACTGACAACGGAACAACACTAGAGATGAAACTTAAACTTTTACAGTGATATTACTTATGCACCAATATACCCCTCATCCCCAATCAAAAAAACTAATTTGACTTGGCTTGGAATGTGTATTGACCGATCAAGAGCATGGCAGGTGCTACCTCACTCAAGCTAGTGTGTAAACCATGATGGTCAAAGAACCGAACAATACCTCTAGAGTAGTTAGACTTGCTTTTCACGAAACAAGGTCCATTCAGAGAGCTGGATTTCTACCAATGTGTCACCAATGTTGTAGAAGCTACAACCATCCTCCAAAATTTTTCCTTAGCTTTGTTTTGGAGCCTCCCTACCAACCATCCTTAGCAGAATGTCTTACACTACCCAGTTACTTATGCTTTCGGTTGAGTTTATTTGCCTTATCAGCTTGTGTTTGCTAACTTGTTTGCCTTTCACTTGCAATATGACCCCCCGTGACTTGATCTTCAACCATTTCTTGTGTTGACTTGGAGAATTGCGCAGAATTGGAGGGAAACCAACCTTGCTCTCCATAATTGTGCGGTGCATCCTGGCAGCTGAAACTAATCTCTAAAATTGCGCAGAGTAAGCAGGTTGCCTTCCCCAAGAAAATTTCATAGAGAAGCCCATCATTGGGATTGCTCTCAGAATTTGCATAGTTTTGACTCACAGCCTCAGAAATTGCGCAGAGCTTGAGGGCCAGCCAAAGCCACTCAAGCAAGAAACTGCATAGAAGTCATCCCAAGGCTTGTTGTCTCTTGCGTGTGCTCACAAGTTGCCCGATTCCCTCTAGGACTATGTAATATCTCCTTGCATGAATGGGAAGCCTTTTCCCAAAAAAGCAAAAAAAAACAAAAAGGAAAAAGCATCCCTAGATTTTAAGAACCTATTTTTAGCAGTTGAGCCATTTTAGAAACCTCCTGCCAAGTGTCACTTTTTCCTAGATTTTTTGCATGCGCGTCATAAGCCTCGATCTTGTCAAAACTATTTATTCGATGCCTCAGAGCTCATTCTCCACTTTCGATCTTGGAGCTCTAGCATTCCCAACGCATCTAGGAACATTCAACACACTTATTGCAGTTTTTCCAAGTCTGTTTTTCATGTCTTTTGCTGCTTTTTTGTCGCTTTTTGTATTTCAGTCTGTGTGAGTGTTGTTTTCTTGGTTTTTTTGAATGCTTGATGTTGTCTTCATGCATGTTAGATTGTAGAAGAATTTTTTCAAGTTTTGCATTACATTTCCTTGTTGTCGCATGCATGACACTATTTTTGCACTAACGGTCGTCGTTGCAGCGACTCGCTTCACACACTTAGTTTTTTTCCCATCTTACTGAATCCTGCACTTATTGATCACATACATGTGCATTCACTCATGTATGCACTAGTTCACACATGCATTCAGTCCTTACTATTTTTCAGTTGCTGGTTGGTAGGTCTGAGCTACCTTGGCCCAGACCTTGCATTTCTTGGCTTGCACTGCACATTTCTGGGATGGAAGGCCTTGCCTTGCTCCCAGGAATTGCATAGTGCCTGCCTCACACTAGCCTCCTAGGATGTGCTTTGTGCAATTCTGAGAGGAAATGCCTTAGTTGGCCCCCCGGATTATGCAGTACAATTTCCCGGTTAGCAGTCATGCTGACTGAAACTGCACATTCTATAGTTCCAATCCTCAGCAGGCCAAGATGGACTATGCTCCGCGCATTTTGCAGTTCCAAGCCTCAGAAGACCAAGATGGACTATGCTCTGTGCAGTTTCAGTGGTTAGTCAACTCACTGGAATTCTAGACTGTGCTCTACACAATTCTGGAAGTCAGTCTCCCAGCCTCTCCTAGAGAAATTGCACAAATTTGCTAGTCAGACACCGAGGTGTGTTGTATGTCAGTCCTCAAGTTGTTTTTGGTTTTCAACTGACAATTTTCTTGCCATGATTGTTTCTCCATCTCCATGTATCACAGGTGTTCCTTAGTCTCTCAACAGTACAGGTACAATGGCCTCCAAGAGAGCAAGGTCAAAGGACACCATTGAGAGCGCAATTGGAGATGTTGTTGAGGAAGTGTCTATGAGCTTGCCCATCTATGAAGATACGAAGTTGTTCATAGACAAGGAGATCAAGATAACATGGCATGACATCAATGACATATTTTCAGGCACCTTTGAGGAGAATCTGGAGGACCACAGAGTCTATGTCAACATACACAAGTCTGGCTTGTACCGGGTTGCATGCAGGTATCCCACATTTCCATGCATGAACGTGATCAACTGGATTGTCTTGCATATTGATTCAAAGACAATGGTACTGAGTAGTGTCAGCATAACCAAACTTGCTACCTTCAGGGCAGAGAAATTTCTGGAGATGTATCACTTGCCACAGCCAGTGAACAAGATGGATGCACTCCACCCATCCCAACAGCAGTGCAAACTCAAGAGACATCTTGAAGAGCTAAGTAAGAGAGTTGTCTAAGTTCAGGATGATACCCAACCAAGGATATAGGACAAATACATTGCGGAAGGCTTAGAAGTTCTTAGTAATCTTCACATGCCGCTTATATGGACAAGAGAGTACAAAAACATTCCCTCAGGGGTGGGTGATTGTGTTGGATCAACTAGAAAACGAAGGAAGACCTTTCAATGGTCTGATATGTTGGCTCTCCAGCTAAAGGGGCAAGTAACAAAATCTCGGCATCTGCCCAAGGGTCAGCAAACAAATCTCTTCATGTATTCATACATTCTTGATGCCATTTGTGCCTGTCAATAGTTCCTTGGCTTGGGTTGGGCATGGACACCTTTAAAAACCTCTTTGCACATCTATTGCAAGTTGTTCTCTGAGGGCAGCTTCCATGGAGTTATACTATAGTTATTAGACCACTTCGTCGTCCTGGTGTACAAGGCGATATTTAAACAAGCTATACAAGCAGGAGGTTGCATACCACATCTCGACAAGGTTGTCAGCGAGACTGCACAGGAAGAAGAAGTCACCTTGGCCTACTCTTCCTTTATGGATCAGGTTGTATGAGATCCACAGTGTCAAGCATGGTGAGGCTAAGATGGAGGAATTCAAGAGATTCACCTTCGAAACCAGAAGTTTCAATCCACATGACCTGCATCACTTAGTGTAGGACCAATGTGCAAGAGTGTGTCATCCTTGGACCCACGGGGTGTGTCATTGGCCTTAGGAAGACCCGTGGAGATACTGCTACAACTCCTCAAGGCTCAATGAACCAGTCAGAGTGGTTGTAGAATGGTTAGCATTGCACAAGGCAACAACATCTTAGAGAGAAGCAACACCAATAGTAGCAGAGGGAAGAGGACCTGCACATGACAAAGGAAAGAGGAAGGTTGCCGACAGCACAGAGTTGGAGTAAAGCTGCAAGTTCAAGGTAGATCCACTTGTATTGAGAACAACTTTGGATATTGAGGAAAATAATCGACAATGCAATAGAAGGATTGTACAAAGATATAGGGAGAAGCAAAAGTTGGAGGAGGCAGAGAAGAAGTTGCAGGAGGTGAAGCAACAACTAAGGGAAGAACAAGAGTTGCGCAGAAGGGAGAAGGAAGTGTAGCATGAAGAGGAACAACAGGAAGCACATTGTGCACACATTGATGAAACTGCACGAATACAGGTTATTGACTCATTAAACCTAGCAGATAGCAAACAGGGTGAACAGTTGCAGGAACAGGACTTTTCTCAGGAGATTGAATAGATGTTGGAACAAATGGACATGGATGTGGTTCAGCCAGAGCAGGATAAGGATATAGACCTCATGCCGAGAGACCCAGAGGTCACCCCACCGGATTCACCAGATTTGAGATAAGAGCAAGTCCCAAGTGATCAAGGAGACACTGAAATCCTTGAGGATAATCCAGAAGCAGATGTGCACAACATATCGTTTGATGAGTCACAACACAGAGTTGTGCAGTCGCGCAGAGTGCCCACTCTGGATGTCCATGCATCTCCTACGCATTTTCAAGAATGAGTGATCGTGTGCGATGTACGCAAACATCCAACTGCATTAGCTGATGCTACAAAGGCATATGCCGAATCCACCATCTCGAGTGTGAGATTCTGATAGCTAAGAATGAGCACATGGCTAAGAAGTTGCAAGTGACAAAGCAGGGAGAAGAGAAAGCTACAACATCCGCCAGAGCAAATTTGAATAAAGCAATACTTGATGAAGTATCGTCTCTCAAGATAATCATTCGAAAGTTGTACTTCAGGTTCGTCATCGTGCATAAGTCAATTTTCCATATTAATTGTTGGAAACAACGTTGTACTAGGAGAGCACACATCTTGACAGACATACACACTATTGTCGATCACATGCAAATATGGATAATAAGGTACAAGGGAGCCTCATTATACTTTCCAAAGATGATGAAGCCAAAGGCAATGGAGTTAAAGGCACGCATCTTAAGTCATATCTGGAACTATGAGGAACTCCCATAGCTCATCACCAGCTTATAGGCTTCACATGCATGAGTGTTCAGGAGCATGGATGTCACTGTGTGCACGCATGCGATCCCATCCATTGGTACACCCACCAAGGTGAAAGCAAAGAACCAAGTCCAACTGGAGGTGGACATGTACTTCTAGCATTTGATGTGCATAGCCACCAGCATAGATTTGCAAATGAGCATAGCCACTATGCACCAATATGTTGTTGGTATGGCTGCACTCAAGAAAATGATGCACATGTTATATGAAAATTTGGACAGAGGTGCCAAATTAGTGTACCCAGATGCTATGGAGGCAAGAGTTTGACTTCAGAAGGATGTCACCATGGAGTATGCAGACACCATAGTAGACTACCAAGCTTGGCATCAGTTTTCCACCTTCGATCACCAAGAGGATGTAGATGAGTTAGTATTCCTACATTTTTTTGAGTCTCAGTGATGTCTTGTATGGCTTACTTAAGCCCATTTTTGTCTCACATGGGTACATGTTTAGATTGTATTGTAAACATGTTGTAAAGTGAAAGAGCAAGTGTCAATAGTAGAATGTAAACTATCATGTGTAAATTGAAGAGTCATGAGGGTAGCTCAAGAGTCACAAAGGGGAATGTCAAATGTCACCCCACCATTTGATATATATAGAACCTCATAACTCATTGTACGGACTTTTGGGAGCCAAGCTTCCGATAGGTATAACTTAGAGAAAGTTTGGAGTGTATTGTAACGAGCCTTAGCTTCTCCACAGTGCAGAGTGAATACATCTCTTTGGAGGAGAAAGCGGTAGTGGCTGTAATGTTCCACTATTGGGGCTAGTGGTTGTCATGGTTGTATGTATGATTGGAACTTTAAGTCTTTTAATATAGAAGAGCCAACACATTTCATGCATATATTATTATTGTAGTTCGACTATTTTGGTTACTCTAACTTTGCATGTAGTTGTAATTTACACATGTATGTATGGACTATTCCGTATTTGTTTGCATGAATATTATCGAAATGTGTTGTTGGTATAACTCATCACTTTGGATTTTCGACTATTCTGTTTACCATCTCGTGATGTCTTTCAGCTCGTGTGTTCCCTTTCAAGATGCGTGCTATCACGAGCTTCTAAGGGGCGTACTCTTCTCCCCTTCTGTGTGTTAGAGCCTTTCATGCAACTTCCCTAACTTGCTACAAGGTCACACTCTTGCTTCCAACAAGTTGATGCGGGAGCATCCAACACTCTTAATCAAACAAGGAATCCAAAGCGGAGCAAGGAAGAGGACATGGACCATCGGAGCTGAACAGAGGATAAATTTGTTAAAACAAACCTAAATTGATGGAATGAATAAAGTCTCTAGGAGACTTAATTAAATGTAATCTGCTATATATATATATGTATTTCTATAGCGAGCTTTAGGGCTTTAGTTGAGATATTTGAGGAAAAGATGTGATCGAATCCTTTATAGTGATCCGATCCAATGTTTCCTTACATATATGATGAACCTGTGTGTTCAATAGAAGAGGGATCGAGTGAGAATAGAGTAAAGTTGTAAGCCGAGTGAGCAAAATGTAGTTGAAGGCTAATTTGTTCGTAAGGCCTAAATGCCTTAGATTTGTAATCATATCATGTGTAATATGAAATAGTGTGTTTTCAATGTTGAATTGTGTGCATGTGTGTGTTCATAGATAGTCTATGTGTTCAAATGTTGCAGGTTTGATCGACCATCGATCATTGAAAGGATCGATGGCGATCCAAAGATACTAAATGAAACTTATGCATGCTTTGACAGACTATGGCAGAACTATGTTTTAAAGCAGAAATCCATCGAAGGCAACTGAGATTAAATTAAGGAGGAAACGAAGGAGAATGCACAAGAGTCGTTGGATCAATATGATCAATGAATAAGATAATATCGTAGATACAAAATAATTTATATCGCATCGGCCGATTTATAAACCTTAAGTGGTATTTCGGGCGGTGAAGAAGTGGTAAGTGGTATTAGAGGGTAGTCACCCAACTCCACTAACCATTCGACACATAGCAATGAGGAGGAGAGAGGAAACCGCTTTTCGGGCAGTTAATCCTCATGCACATTGCTCACCCGAAATCGTTGTGGACTGTCAGATCCACTAAGTGTAGATCAATGGCAGAGAACCATCAAGAAGCTTTGGTGATCAGGAAAGATAATGACTGTCAGATCGGAAACCAGATCGATGGTCAAGATTTGATCGTTGGTCAGATGTCGAGGAGGTTAAGTACTGTGAAACAGTGATACGCCGATGGCCGATTTAGCGTTGACTGTTAGATCTGAGAAGTAATGAACGACGGAGATCAGAGATCGGAGAATAAAGTGTACCAGAAAGGCGATGGGCTGAGAACGGACCCGAAGATAATTATTGATGCAGGTATTAATTATTTTGAGATCCAGCCCAAGGGTTCTTAGTGGGGTTATCCTTTGTTTTCCCTTCATTCCTGTGTATTTTGATAATTTTGTTGTCCGGGGTTTTTATGGCAAGAGCGCATCAATGAACGCTCTCGATAGTGTAGTAGGCTACGATAAGTTTAATTGATTATGGTTTAAAGGCTAAGGCCTAAATAAACGCTTCCAATAGGGTTTGTGGGGCATAACCCACAGGCCTCAAGATCAAAATTCTAAATGAAAGGGGAAATTGGCTTACCCCAAAATATCCTTTCATCACAAGTACATCTTACTTACCTTTGCACACAACTGTAGTCAAGGTTATACTGTACTACCCACTACTGGGACTCTTACTCCAAACGGTCTGAGGTCTAGTTGGGACTTCTTACCGGGAAGATCCCTTGGCATGTTGGCAGGTCCAGCGACATCAACACAGTCCTTTCCTCAATAAAAATTGATTTTTATAATTACAAGTATGTATTCTTCACCCTTCAAAACCCAAGTGCACCAAACTTTCTCTCACACTATAAATATTATTGACCTAAGCTAACTATATCTCCATGACGTTTCAAACTATTATAGTTTGAGATAAGATCGTCCCTATAAACAATTTTCTTAGATAGTCTTATGCACCTAACCTCTTCCTGAGTCACGATCCTAAATATTACCTCTACTTGCACCACCCAATAGAGTACCCAAGCTAGAATTTTCTTTTCCTTCCCATCCAATCCTTCATGACTTAATTCATACCATTATCCTTACTTTGGAATGACACCATGTTTTTTTCCTCCATCCACCCCAATATCATCCCCCTTTGGTGCACATGAAGATTATGCTACAAAACATTCTCCACAAATTACCCTCTTCCCTTAAGAAACCATCGCACAACTCCCTATGCCAAAACAATAACATCCCTCGTCAACTCCCATCTTCTCCATAACAATAACAACAACTAGTGATGTGTGATATAGTAGGCATGGTTTAGAAATATAAATCACACACCAACAAGGTACTCCAAATATTCCTCTTCCATTCATCTTCTTTCTCCTCTATTTAGAGTTTATGTATTATAGGGTAGAAAAGTGGCATTCAAATTGGTGATATTAGTGTCTACTTAAGATCAATTCGAAGATGTTAGACTTGGTGGTTCCTTAGATACTTTATGTTGTCTAGATGAAGTTATGATAAACATGCATTATGATCAAAAGATAAATTTACTCCAAAAATGTCAAAGTCTTGGATATGAAAAATGTTACATTGACTATAAAATTTATAGAGACACAAGGCATGATCAATAAACTTCAAGATCGAAGCCAAGCTTGGGAACCCTTAAATAAAATAGCGATGGTTTTAAAGAGAGGATTAGCATAAAGAATAAGAAAATTTGAGGATGAAATATTACATGTTAGGTCAATGAAGCTACAGTATATAGTGCCACAAAGCTTGTATAAGAATTAGAGTCAATATAGCTACAAAATACATATTATTAAATAGTTGCTTGGCCACATTTGGATGTAGTTCAACTTTTTAGTAGAAAAAGGTTGTGCTAGAAGAGTGTTTCTCTTTTGATGATAGTCAATAGATTTGAAGGATACAATTCCTTGTTGCAAAATGACCTTGATACACTTAAAAAACCTATCCCAAGCTCACTAGAGAAATCAACATTATTGAGACTATACTACACCTTTTCCTTGTTAAAGTAGTGGATGACTTGAAGATTGATGTAGATATCTTGTAAGAGAAGTTGGATGATTTCATAGTAATATGGGGCCATTTTTTGTAGTAATTTCAATGATTTAGGTTGCCCAGTGATTCTTCAAATGTTGTTGTAGAGATAGAGGTTTTGAGAATAATGCAAGTCATGGTGCATTGTTAGCTCGCCAACACTACCCAATTTTGTCTAGTCTTGGACATTTTAGTGGCACACTTTAGTGATAAATTCCTACTTTGATATAGATATAGCTAGAGATATAGAAAGAGATCATCAACAATTCCACCTAGATTGTTTAGTAAAGCATAGAAACATTAATTCATGGTTCCAACAAGAGGCAATTCACTTGCAAATTTGGACTTTTGGTTGTGGCACCATTGGTCATCCTCTCTGCTCACTTTGAAAGACATCATTTTGCATGCTTTTGAAGTTTTTTTATGGATTGGTAGCTTTATATAATTTTGTTGGTTTTTCTCACACTAGATCTAATTTATTTTACTTCAACAATTTACTAAAACCCCAAAAAATATTTATCTCAAATATTTCTGAATTCGCTAAAAAATAAATACATTGGCACATTAACTATAAAAATTCAATGGAAATAAATGAGGAGATCAATCACACCAAAAAAAAAATTTACAACCAACACAATCTTCCTTCATTAAAGTTATTGAGAAAATTTTCGGTTAGGCCCATAGAGAACACATAGAAAAATACAGTTGCTGGCCACCTAGAAACTTCACCCCATTGGGAAAATGGGCCTCAAAGAATTCAACCTCTGGAAATGAAACCACCTGAATCAAATCAACCCTAGAGAGTTAACCCATATCCCTAGAAAATTGACCTCCTTTTTTCCCTATCTCGTATGAACCTTGCACACTAGAAAAATTAACCAACTTGGATGATTTGAACCCCTCCACAATTAGGCCCTAATCTTTAGCAACTCAGCCTCCCTCTTTAAGAACCCATCCTCCTTGAATTTATAGATCAAAATTCCCTGTTGCACTTCTGTTCAATTTAGTTAAGCCTCTTGCTCTATATAAAATGACTTCCTCCACAATTGTGTGTCTTCACCTCTTCCTTAGGTTTATTTTATAATTTCATTAAGCCAAAACCCCTAACCTTAATCTCCTAGGTGATCAATGGCTAATATTAAATCCTAAGCCTCACTTGAGATCAACGGTTGGGATTATATCCAAGTCACTTAAATGATACTTATCCTTAGAACTTTGGCCTAATAGTCCACATTAATCAATTAGGTTAATTATTGTACTTTTCCCAAGTTAACCTTAGGAAAGAAATCATAATATCACTTACTCCACCAAGCAAGAACCTAAAGAAGTAATAAAATTTCTTCTACATGCTAAGACAGCAAGCCTAGGTGTAATACCTTCAGAAGCTACAAAAAACTTCAACACATTCATGTGCCAAGTTTTGCATTGAACAATTGGTTTTTCCTTTTACACAAGTTCATTGTTTATTTAGTGATCAATCTTATAGTATAAAACTGGTTTTCAATTTCTTTTTTTTCCCACCAATTTCTTAAAATTAGGTAGTCATGACTTACATTGTCAATACTTTAGCACCACTTCAATTTTCCTTCATCTATAATTATATAGTGTTAAGGTCACTCATGCTTCATAGATAAGGTTGGATAATGTTGAGATAGGATCAACGCTTTAGCTTAAAGCCCTTTGCACCCTCTAATTATATATCGTTTAATGTAATTGGCTATATATTGGGTTGTTTGTGTGTGTTTTATGTGATTTCTTGTTTGAATGAGTGTAACTTATACATATTTGTGGCTCCACAAATGGACCTAAATAATGAATGCTTAGTGATTGACTTTGTGTAAATAAATTGCAATTAACAAGTTAAAGACAATTTGATGAGAGATGTTATCATATGTAATAAAACTACACTAAATGTAATGGAATTGTGGATAAAGCTTCAACCCTTCTTGAAGAATCATATTTCTCTATAATATACATGAGCATTGGATTGGGTATCAATTGAGTCTAACTTATAATGGTTTTAATTCAACAACAAAAAACTAAATAATGGAGAGTGGATCGCTATCTTAGGATGTCCAATATAATTTCATTTGATTCTTATTGTTTTGAGGTGGCCTCGAGCCTCAATAAATTTCTAGTTACATAATTTAATTTCTTCCTTTTTATCAATTCTTGCAAATTTCTATGCATGACAATTAGAATGACATTCCATGTAAGTAGAATTGAAGTTGGTTGATATTCAGCCACTATGAAAGAGTTGCAATCTAAATTATCATATTTTTAGAAGACACACTCAAATTCTTCTTCACTTTTTTAAAAGAAAATTTTTCTATTAAAAGTCCACTTCAAACAATTTGGCTTGTTGATGTTAAGTCACTTTGATGAGGGAGGGATACTAACTCTGAGAGGTCAAATACCTTCCCTTACACACACATGGGTTCTACACTTGCTAAGGTTTGAACTTGGCTTATTTGTACATCACCATGTGACCTTGACCAGTAAGCCATAACTTGACATATTACCATTAGCAAGCCAAAGATATCTATGTCAACAGGGTTCTCAACCTTTTCCACCATCACATAATTTTCTTGCAATTTGTGTTTATTTGCCTCATTAAATTTTGAATTTTTGAGTCATGTTCATAAGCCTCCATAATATACTAAAATAGAAATATGAAATAATACTTTTAATTGTGTTTGCACTACCATTACGAAGTTTAGGTAAAAGCATGACCAAGTATAATTCATATGGCTAGACAATCAAATATTTTCATAATTGGAAACTATGAAAAAAATTTGAAGCTTTCAAAATGAGAATCGTTTGCTTAATATGTAGGTCAAACGCACATTTTCCTTCCATTTAGGTACCATTGTAAGCATGTTTAAAAATGATAGTGGTATTGAGATTTAAAAAATATTTAAGTACCCATATCTCTTTTAAACCAAAAGACACTAAATGCTTCCATTGCTTTTGGAAGCTTTCAAAATGAGAATCGCTTGCTTAATATGTAGGTCAAACACACATTTTCCTTCCATTTAAGTACCATTGTAAGCATGTTTACAAATGATAGTGGTATTGAGATTTAAAAAATATTTAAGTACCCATATCTCTCTTAAACCAAAAGACACTAAATGCCTCCATTGCTTTTGGAAGCTTTCAAAATGAGAATTGCTTGCTTAATATGTAGGTCAAACACACATTTTCCTTCCATTTAAGTACCATTGTAAGCATGTTTAAAAATGATAGTGGTATTGAGATTTAAAAAATATTTAAGTACCCGTATCTCTCTTAAACCAAAAGACACTAAATGCCTCCATTGCTTTTGGAAGCTTTCAAAATGAGAATTGCTTGCTTAATATGTAGGTCAAACACACATTTTCCTTCCATTTAAGTACCATTGTAAGCATGTTTAAAAATGATAGTGGCATTGAGATTTAAAAATATTTAAGTACCCATATCGGTTTAAAAGACACTAAATGCTTCCATTTCTTTTGGAAGCTTTCAAAATGAGAATCGCTTGCTTAATATGTAAGTCAAACACACATTTTCCTTCCATTTCAGTACCATTGTAAGCATGTTTAAAAATGATAGTGGTATTGAGATTTTAAAAATATTTAAGTACTCATATCTCTTTTAAACCAAAAGAGACTAAATGCTTCCATTGCTCTAACACATTGGTTGCACGTGCCCCAACCATTAGCACTATAAACTTGTAGGAAGGAAAGGGATGATGATAACTTAATGGCCTGTTTAAAATATTCATGTTCATCCACACTATAATATTCTTCATGTTAATCTGAACTCATCCCATTATAATATTCTTCTTTTAAGCATTTAACTCATCCATGTGAAAATTCCATATAGGAACCAATAAAAAAAATCCACAGTGCCATAATTTCACTATGATCTAAGTCCCTCTCATAGTGAAAAAATTTCATGTTTTTTTGTGATAACTTAAATTAACGAAGAACATGATATTTTTCTAGAAATTGTAGTTGATTTGTGGAAATTTTGCCCCTAGTTTTTTGTTAGATTTTTTGTTCACTCAAATTGGAATAACCCTTTAACCGTTAAAAAATCGAGTATGATTTCAAAAAACCTAGAATTCAAATACAAATTCAAATAATAAACTAATCATATAAGCTTTTTTTTAATGAAAATGTAAAGTAATAGGTTAATGTTGAAATTATAGTCACCCACCTACGTGGACTCTCAACAAAATTAGAGGCGGCAACAATAAGCATTAAAAAGAAAATGAATATACTAATGAATAAATTCACTAGTTACAAAACAACAATAAAACTCAAATATACTCAAAAATGTTCATAAGGCCTCATCTAATAATAAAGCGACAACACATGCATGTCTTTAAATAAGTGTGCCTATTAGAGGAGACCTCAAAAGAACAAATTGGTTTCCTAATAGCTATCCACAAAACAACAATAAAACTTAAATATACTCTTAAATAATTAAATTGCCTCATCCACAAAATAAAATGTAGTGCAATAACAAAACAAGGCAATATCACATGCATGTCTTTAAATTAGTGTGTCCATTGTAACCTTGTAACAAGAGACCTTAAAACAACATAATTAATACTGCAACTAATGATTGACCTGGAAAACTACTTGATTGAGCAAAAATATTAAATGCTACACCAACATGGAAACAAGGTATCTACCACCGTGCCCTATTTTTAAATGACATTGACATAATATAATTAAAAGGTATAAGAATAGTCTGACATAAAAATACAACATACCAGCATAGATGAAAATTTAAATACGCTAAGTTGTAGTAAAAAAATCTTTTTTTATAACAAACTTCACATAAAATTTACTTAGACATAATTAAAGTTCTATTATGGTATCATTAAGGCTAATGTGTTATCTTTGATAGAAATATGTTTCACTTGATATCAATATTGATGGCTATGAAACTAATGCAGATTGGTATAGACGTTACAGATGATGTGGATAGAGAAATGGCAGATGGATGACAATTTAGTGAAGTTTAAGAAACCATACGTGATTCTTATGAAGAAGGGTCACGTACATCTGTAGGTTTTGTAAGTGAAAGTCATGTATAGAATTCAAACCATAGTAACCTGGACACCGAGGGTATTTACCATGGAATTGGCCCATAGTAATTGGAGCGACAACGATTTATTTGATCTTGTCAAAGAATACTAATGACATTGCGAAAGGATTTACCTAAGGTATTGGTCAAGGCTAAAACTGTATAAGGAGATGGAGATCAAGGTGTTAAGCGTGCAAGTAAATGATCTATCTATGTATGATTTGATCTAGAATAGATGTGCACCAAGAAACAAGGAGATGGTTCAGATTTGATAGATTTGAAAGTGTGGTGAAGACTAATGAAAATACTTTCTTGATTTATTTATGCTTGTAATGTTAAATCAACTATGATGATGGTTTGATCTAAATATAGTGATGCATGTTGAGATCTAGGTTTAACAGATGTTGTGAATTGCAACAAAAGTTTGATTCAGTAATTTCAAGATCTGTATGCTATTTTACTTCTAATTTGTCGTGTACATACGCGGGCCTAGTTCAGTAATGTAGCGTATAAATTTTGGGATAATTTACTAAGTAGATTGAAATATATACAATTGTGTCATGCATGGTGCTCGTGTACATATGATGATTCATTTTATGGAATTCGCGTATATATACTAGGGTTTGTAGTGCTACTTGATGATGACAGTTAAGGAATTTTTTTTTATTTTTTGTTGTCTACCAATGATGTCTTGATATATATCTGGCAATGATTAGGTTAATCGGATTCCGGCTTGGTATCTTGATCATTGATGATGTTGCATTATGATTGGGCCTTCAATTAGACAATATTGATGTAACTGTTGTGATTCAGTGATTCAATGACTGACACAGTGATTCAGTTTGACAATATTTCTAGTTGTTAATAATTTGAGATCTATATGCAGGTTTTATGTAGAGGAAGTGTGTATATACACAGGTTCCCTTAAGAACAGACGCATACATATTTTGATGTTTATTTGTTCTGATTTGGTTTTACGTTTAGTGATTTGATGCTTCAGAAATTCAGTTGATTTACAAGTGCTTCAGTGACTCAAATTCAGTATTTTAGTTTGTTATGTTGGCTTGGGTTTGTTATTTGTATGGCTCTAGTTTGAAAATGTGATGAAATGTGGCCTACATGTTGATTGATGATTGTTTAATAGGTAGATCCAGTCTGAAACATTCGAAAAAGTGGTCCACAAGGAGCTGAGGGTTGTAGCCTTCAGTGAGGGGGTAGGAGCTCCCTTCTGGTAGTAGTCAGTAAACAAGATTAGGGGGTTGTAGCTCCCTTCCAGTAGGATTTGGAGAATGAGTGGAGGTTGTAACCTCCTACAGGTGGATGCTTGCGTACTGGTGAGAATCTGCATCAATACAAAAATGTAATAAATATTTTCTTTATATAATAAGAAAGAAGACATAGACAATGATAACAATGGTTTTCTCCCACATTGGATTTCTACCTAAAATCTTGGTGTTCTATGAGTGTTGCTTATATCTTGTGATTTTTTTGTTCTTTACAGCATACTGGAAAGTTATTTATTTACTGATGCAATGGTTAAAGACAATCATCTAATGGAACACATGAAAAATTAGTAAACAGGATATAGCTTGTTTTCCTTCTCTGAAGTCGTGTACATACGTAGGTTTCTTTAAAAACAATAGTGTACAAAATTTTATATATAGATCTGGAATTTAAAGTGAATCAAAATATTGATTCAGCCCACCCCACCCCACCCTCTCATTTTTTTTTCTCAACACACCAAAATCCACATTCAATACAATGGAAAAGTATCCCTAAACATTTACCCAAGATTAAAGATTGCTAACTCAATGAAAAATATTGGTGACAAAATAAAGGATTCTATTGTTATAGAGAAAATTTTAAGATCTCTAATCTCAAAGTTTGATTCCAAAGTATCTGTCATTGAAAAAATGCAAGATTTGAAGAATCTCAATATTGAATAGCTCAATGGGAACTTAACAGCTTATGAGATGAGAAAAGGGGGTCCATCAGATATTAAAGAAGCAGATTCAAAACTACAAACAAAGGGAAAGAAAAGGAAGAGCCTAAGGAAACAGGTTACATTTCAAACAAAAAAGAAGCGAATTTTGTGAAGAAACTCCAAGTAGGAACTAGTAGATTCAAAGGTAAGGTTCCTTTTAAATGTTTTTCTTGTGGAAGAGTAGGTCCCTATGCCGCTAAATGTCCTTCTAAAGAAAATCATGAGAAATTGAAGAATGTTCCAAAGAGGAATGTTAAAAGAAATTTTGATAGCAAGAAATTTTTTTATACTCATGAAGATAGTGAATATTCTTCCAATAATGAGGATGATGAATCAGATCAGGATTATTTGTTACTTTTGGCATTTAAAGAACAATGTGTAGATGAATCTAATGATGTCCTTATGGATGCTCTAGAAGAAATTGATAGACTCAGGGTTATAAACAAGAATCAAGAAAATGAAATCAATATGTATAAGGAAAACACTCTTGTTGAAGAAATAACTTAGCTAAAAATATGTCTAGAAGAAGCTAAATTAGTTGAAGAAGCTTTGAAGAAACAAGTTCTAGAAAAAGGAAGGCACTTTGAAAACTTAGAACTTGAAATTGTGGGTCTAAGGAAGGAACTTGAGAAAACAAAGGCTCTAAATCTTAGATTTGCTAAAGGATCTGAGACTTTAGAAGAAATCATTAAACTGCAGTGCTCTCCTCTAATCAAGACATGTCTTGGATACAACCCAAATGGTGAAACATCAAAACCTATGAAATATTTTGAAACATGTACAGGAAGCTACATCAATGTGGTAAAAGGAAATAATCATCAGAATTATAGAACTCAAAAAAATAATGAAGGATCAAATCCTTCCCTTGCAAAACAACCATACCATGAAAAAAATGCAAGTTACTAAAGAAGGTACCATACTCCCATGTATTCTTACTTCAATGGTCAATGCTTCACTTATCACAATTTTGGTTATAAAGCATTTCATTGTGTTGCTTATAAAACAATTATGACTAGAGAAGCAAGAAAACAACATAATGCAATCGGGACAAAGAAATCTTCTTATAATTTTTTCTCACCACTTCAGAATGAAAATAAATATTCTATTTTCAATAAATTTGGTCATGAAGAAACTAAACGCAGATGTAGGTTGAAGTCATCTTATCAACACGAACAAAAAACAATTCCACCCAAGTTATGGAATAACAAAATTACTACCTCTGAAAATTGTGGTCTAGCATTGTATGCAGGAGATAAAGAGAATTTATGGTACATTGACAGCAAATTTTCAAAGCATATGATAGTTGACAGAGATAAGTTTTTTTCTTTTAATGAAATTAAGAAAGAAAATAATGTGACTTTTGGTAATAACTCGCCTGTTGCTATCAAAGGGAAAGGATCTGTGATTTTTAAGAAAAAGGTCAAGGTTGGGATTGTATTCTTTGTTGATGAATTAAGACATAACTTGTTAAGTGTTAGTCAAATGTGCAATCAAGGGCATGAAGTTATTTTTAGATCAAAGAATTATGTGGTAAGAAATCTAGATACAAGTAAGATCATAATCAAGGGAACAAGAACTCCAGGTAATGTCTATGTCCTAGAGGGTGGAAAAGAGAATTGTTTTTCGAGAAAATCTAAAGAAATTTTCCATTGGCACAAAAGGTTGGGGCACCTCAGCTTTTCTCAATTATACAAGTCAAGCAGGATGGGAGTAGTTCATGACTTTCCCAACATTTCGTCACCTGAAAATAGCATTTGCAAATCATGTCAATTTGGTAAGAAATCCAGAGTTTAGTTTAAACCTAACGAAGGTACTTCAAGTAAACCCCTTGAACTTTTTCACACTAATTTATGTGATCATATGAGAAATAAGTCTCCTCATGGTAAACAATACTTCATATTATTCATTAATTGGTTTACTAAAGTATAAAGATGAGGCATTTGATAAGTTTAAAGTATTTAAGGATTTGGTAGAAAATGAATTAGATTTAAAAATCAAATGTCTTAGATCTAATAGAGGAGGAGATTTTATATCAGATGAGTTTTTCAATTTTTGTGAACAACATGGCATCAAAAGATAGTTTTCCATAGCTAAAACTCCTTGATAAAATGGAGTGGTGAAAAGAATGAACAACACAGTTCAACAAATGGCACGTGCCATGCTTGATGAGTCAAGAACACCTCACACCTTTTGGGGATAAGCAGTACATATAGTCGTGGATATACTTAACAAAGCTCATGTTCGAGTAAACAGTGATAAAACTCCATATGAACTTTGGTTTGGTAAGCCTGCAACTATCAAACATTTTAGAATTTTTGGAAGCAAATGTCTCATTAAGAAAAATGATGATAAGCTTAGAAAGTTTGAATCTAGAGATGATTAAGGAACCCTCCTTGTATACTCTTCTAGAAGCAAAGGATATAAAGGTTACAATAAGAGGCATCAAAATATTGTTGAATGCATAGCTTTTGTGATTGATGAAGCATCCACAAGTATAAAAAGGGAAGCAAAATAAGATGATGAACCTCTCCCTACTTCAATCCAAAAGATTTTAGCAGGAGGAGAAATAGAAGCATCATAATAAGGAAATGATAATACATATATATCAGAAAATACACCATCAAGGTATGTTTAGAAAAATCATCTTGAATCTCAAATTCTAGGTGAAAAGAAATCAGGAATACAAACTAGAAGAACTTTTGTTGGGACTTCCAGTCACTTAGCCTTACTATCCACAATTGAACCTCAAAATGTGAGTAAAGCAAGCAAATATGAGCGTTGGGTTAAGGAAATGCATGAATAACTTGATCAAATAGAAAAGAATCATACATGGGAACTAGTACCAAGGCCTCATGATAAAAATGTAATTGCAACAATGTGGGTGTTCAAGAACTTACTAAATGAAAATGGAGAATTAATTCTAAACAAAGCAAGACTTTTATGCAAAGGCTATGCTCAACAAGAAGAGATAGACTTTGAAGAGACATTTGCACTTGTAGCTAGACTTGAGGCCATAAGAACGTTTCTTGCATTTTCCAGCTTTCATAACTTTAAGATATATCAAGTGCACCTTAACTCTGTATTTTTTAATGGGGATCTAGAAGAAGAACTTTATATTGAACAACTTGAAGGATTCATTCTTGGCAATGATAAAAGTATTGTTTGAAAAGTTAAAAAGGTATTGTATGGGTTAAAACAAGCTCCTCATGCATGGTAATATCCTCTTGAAAAAGGGATCTACAGATAGCAATTTATATATCAAATTTGATGAGGACAAACTTTTGATAGTAGTAGTTTAAGTAAATGACATCATATTTGGAAGCAATGTAAAATCTATGAGTGATTTGCTTCAATTATGCAGCAAGAATTTGAAATGTCTCTACTTGGTGAACTAACATACTTTCTTGGTCTTCAAGTTCAACAAACTAAAGATGGTATATTTATTTCTCAAACCAAGTATCTCAAATATATTATGAAGAAATTTGGAATGGAATATTGCAAGCCTATATGCACACCAATGGTAGTAGGATGAAATCTTAGTCAAAATGATGGTTCTCCTTCAATTACTCAACTAGAATACAGATCTATGATTGACAGCTTGATTTATCTTACAAGTAGAAGACCATATATTATGCATGCAATTGACATAGTTGGACGATTTCAAGAAAATCCTAAGGAAATTCATCTCCAAGCAATTAAGAGGATATTTAAGTATCTATAAGGCACTCAAGATTTTGGTCTATGGTATCCCAAAAACGTGGACTTTGCACTTCATGCTTACATAGATGTAGACTGGGCAGGTAATGTTGATGACCACAAAAGTACTAGTGGAGGAGCATTCTATTTGGGACCTCGCTTAGTTTCTTGGTTCAATAAGAAACAAAGTTCTATCATTTTATCTACTGTTGAGGAATAATATGTTGCTATTGCATCTTGTTGTACTCAACTTTTATGGATGATCCAAAAATTGCAAGACATTCAAGTAACTTGCCCTCAATCTGTACCTATTCTCTGTGACAACACTAGTGCCATAAGTATCTCTAAAAAGCATGTCATGAAGTAAAAAACCAAGCACATTCCAATCAAATAACATTTTCTAAGAGAGAAAGTGCTTGAAAAAAAGGTCATGTTGGAATATGTTCCTTCAAAGGAAAAAGTAACAGACTTATTTACCAAGCCACTTCCATGTGATTCCTTTGAATATCTCAAATAGAAATTAGGAAAGATTCCTGCCTCTTCACTCTGCTAATTGTTCTATCAGGCATGTCATGTTCAGGGGGATTTGTGGTTGTAAACTCCTGTAGGTTACTTTCTGTACGCGGATGGTATGAAATACAATAGCGTATATACACAATTTCTGAGATAGACAATCACGTATACTTCTCAATAATGGAAAAGGAGTGGCACAGATTCAAGCGGAGCTTCCTATATGTTTCCATCATTTCATTACTGGTATTTTGGTTCTAACATTGGTTTGTTTTAGTCTATTGGTGATGCCCTTATGCTGCTTAGGAATGATTATTGGTTCATGATACTGTTGCAAAATGTTATTATTTCTATTGGAATAGTTCTTTGGTGCATTTGTTGGATGATTTAATGGATATAACGTGATCAAAATTAATGGTGAAAAGTTGGCACAGGTTCAGGGGGAGCATCTAGTATGCTTCTAATAGCTCATTGTTGGCACTATGGTTTCCTGAGAATTTCTTGTTGCATGACAGTTTATGATGAGTACATATCATTGTTGATGTATGATTGTTGTTTTTGTTATTACTAAAGATACATATGATGTTGTCATTATGTGATTAGTTATCAATGATGCATGGATTCCATATGATAAAGTTATGGATGATTCTTATATGCTACTTGAGTTGCATAATGCCATATCCAAACTATTGTTAAAGCTTGAAGATATGTGTGCTATGATCATTAAATATGTTTACGTTATCGATGAGTTCTAATTCACTTAGTAACTTGTGATGCTAGAGTTGATTGATGATGCTTTTAAGTACTGCACATATGATCACATGTTGATGATATTGGAGACATTGATGCCCAGATGTTGATGAGTATGTTCATGTTTCTTTCTATGTTGTTGCTATCATATGATTACGTTGCAGATTCCTATATGGTGTATGGTAGCTACTGATATTTATCATAAATTTGTTGCTTCATTGATGAGCTCCCTGTTTTTGGTTATAAGTGTCATATATTTCTCCTCATTTAAAGGTTCATAAAAAGACCCATGTTGTAATCATTGTAAAATTCAATGATGTATGGGATATTAGGATCAAGTCATAATCATGCATGTAATTCCATTATGTTGGGACATTGATGTAAAATTTTGGTCTAATATATAAACCCCATATGTTGGGTAATTGATGTAATCAAGGGAGCATAGGGTCATTGGTCATAGGAAAATTCATATTTGGTTGAGTCATCAATTATTGTGAATATCTATAGAAGGGTCAACATATGCTTAGGGGGAGCATGGTCAATATGCAGATTTTATGACTTAGATTTATCATATCAGTCCTACAACAATCAACACTACAAGGGAAGTAATTCATTAAGCCTGGTTCAACCCTTTCCCCTTGATGTCAAAGGGGGAGAGAAGCTTGGTGTTTGGAGAGAGGTATTTGGGGAGAAGTATTGGTATTGGCAGGTGTGTTTAGATATGTTTGCAAGTGGTTGTCATCAAGTCCAAAGTGGGAGATTGTTGGCATTATGGCTACTACGTTGTCCTTGATGGAAACCTTCTTGATAAAGATGTACTTGATGTCAATATTGATAACTATGGAACTAATGCAGATTGTAATAAACATTACATATGATGTGGATAGAGAAATGGCAGATGGATGATAGTTTAGTGATGTTTGAGAAAGTATACGCAATTACTATGAAGAAGGATCGTGTACATATGTAGGTCTTGTAAGTGAAAGTCGAATATAGAATCAGAAGCATAGTAATCTAGAAACTAGGGGTCTTTACCATGGTATTGGATCATAATAATTGGAGCAAAAATTGTTATTTGATCTCGTCAAAGAATACTAACGACATTACCAAGAGCTTTACCTAAGTTATTGGCTAAGGCTAAAACTATATAAGGATATGGAACAGATTTGCACCAAGAAGCAAGGAGATGGTTCAGATCTGATATATCTAAAAGTGTGGTGAAGACTAATGAAAATACTTGCTTGAACTATTTATGCTTACAATGTTAAATCTATAGCTATGAAGATGGTTTTAATAAATCCGGTGATGCATGTTGAGATATGGGTTTAACAGATGTTGTGAATTGCAGCAAAGGTTTGATTCAGCTATTTCAAGATTTGTACGCTAGTTTGCTTCTGATTTGTCACGTACATATGCGGACCTAGTTCAGTGAAGTAGTATATAAATTCAGCGATAATCTACTCATTAGATTAATATATACGCGGGTGTCATGCACAGTGGTCATGTACATATGTTGATTTGTTTTATGGAAGTTGTGTATATATACTAGGGTTTGCAGTGCTGCTTGATGATGACAGTTAATGAATTTTGTTTAATTTGTTGTTGTCTATTAATGATGTCTTGATCTATATCAGGCAATGATTAGGTTAATTGGATTGTGGCTTGGTATGTTTATCATTAATGATGTTGCATTATGATTGGGCCTTCAGTGAGACAATATTGATGTAACTGTTTTGATTTAGTTACTAACACAGTGATTTAGTTTGACAGTATTTTTAGTTGTCAGTGATTTGAGATTTGTATGTAGGTTTTATGCAGGGGAAGTTCATATATATGCAGGTTCTCTTAAGAATAGTGGCATACATATTCTGATGTTTATTCGTTTTGGATGGGTTGTACATTCAGTGGTTTGATACTTCAGAAATTTGGTTGATTTACAAGTGTTTTAGTGACTCAAATTCAATATTTCGGTTTGTCATGTTGGTTTGTGTTTATTGTTTATATGGGTCCAATTTGAAAACGTGATGAAAGGTGGCCTACAAGTTGTTTGATAGGTGGATCTAGTTTGAAACATTCTAAAAAGTGGTCCACAAGGAGCTGAGGGTTGCAACCTTCAATAAGGGTGTAGGAGCTTCCTTCTGGTATTAGTTGGTAAACGAGATTAGGGGGTTGTAGTTCCCTTCCAGTAGGCGCTAGGGAACGAGTGGGGGTTTTATCCTCCTATAGGTGGGTGCCTGCGTACTAGTAATAGTCTGCATCAGTACAAAAATGTAAAAAATATTTTCTTTATATAATAAGAAAGAAGACAGAGACAACGACAGCAGTGGTTTTCACCCACAATAGGTTTCCACCTAAAATATTGGTGTTCTATGTGTGTTGTTTATATGCTGTGATTTTTCTATTCTTTGCTACATACTGGAAAGCTATTTATTGATGCAATGGCTAAAGGAAATCATCTGATGGAACACATAAAAAAATAGTAATCTAGATATATGGTGTTTTCCTTCTCTAAAGTCACGTACATATGCAGGTTGCATTAAGAACAATAGCGTGCATAATTTTTTATATAGATCTTAAAGTTAAACTGAATTAAAATATTGATTCACCCCCAACCCCTCTCCCACACCCAACCCGCCCCCCACCACAACCTCTCAAGTTTTTTCCTAACACACCAAAATCCACATTTAATGCAATGAAAAAGTATCCATAAACATTTACCCAATTCTCAATTGAACCATGTCTTTGAAAAATAAATCAAAATTCTAAATCAATAAAAACACTCTAATTTAATTTCTCACGTTTTTGGATTCCAACAATGAAAAAGACAAATCATCAATGAAAATGCAACCACTGTTTGTCTAATAAAATTAAACGATATTTTATAAATATTAAAAAATATTTTAATATCACAGATAACCAATAATCCAAATCTCAATTATAAAACAAGTGAAATAGCTACAATGCCACATAGTCCCTACCTCTACCACTAATTAAGTGAGGTCCTGATATGAAAATGGAGGAAAGCTCCTCCTATCAAAAACTAACCATCCTCTGACACTTTGCAAGTTAAAAAATGGGTCTTTAAAGGTAAAATAAGTTTCACAACCTCTTCAAGATGGTGAGTTAAGTTTTCACATGAACTTAAAAGAGAAACAAATTCACGTGCAACTTAAGATGATAAACATGAAGAGAAGAAACCAGCATTTGATGATGGAGTTCACCCCTCCTGGGCTACGTCTTTGGGCCTGCTCCAATAGCTAGACTGCTATATTGATTTCAATAGCAAAATGGGTACACACAACTTGTTGACAGAATAGTGGTGTGTTTCTCCTACAAAGATTTCTCACTCAAAAATATGATTCCCTACAATAAGTCATGAAAATGTCAACATAAAAAGGACTCACACCCAATAGGTCCTTGTACACCACCTGAAATCAAAAGAATAAACATGTAACTGCTTCACAATGAAGAGTTAAAAATGGCTTATCTCCTTAACGCATTGAGAAAAGATTGAAAAGAGATGCTCTATCGAAGTAACGGTTGCTATATATGAAACTGGAAGGTTGGAAAACCTCTAACTAGGCTCTCTACATTCTCAAATATGCCTCCATATGGCTTCAAAATTGTCTCGGCCTCTAGCACTAAAAGACTTGATTCTGCAAAAAGTCCACCATAAGTGCTCAAATAAAAAAATTAGGGCTTCCATTGAGTCCAGGACACTCAAAAACCCCCATCTAGGCTCTTCTTGAGCTCAAAAAGGTTAAAAAATGACCAAGATATGCTTCTCCAATTCAAGTTTTGTTATCCATCCTGCAAATTCACAAAACTTGCTAACTGCGTGATGATTTTGTCGTTTACACAGTTTTTCGAGCGTTGATTTCGCCTAGGACCGGCACGATTCCCGCCGCAAAAAGTGCAATTTGTTGCCTCATTAAATTTTCCAATAACCCCTATGTGCCAGATCAAGGTCACGTGGTGCCCATAGGGCTAGGGGTCAGGGCCAACTACCCTCCCCCTCCGCCTTTGGCCTCAACTTTGTAGGGTTAAGGTCGCATGGACAGTGATGTGTGCAAGGGCGGGGCTAACCGCTCACCCTGTTAGGTCCCTATACTACTAGTGTAAACCCTTATTATTATTAGTACAACCCCCTTATTATATTGTTGTTCCCATGTAGTCCCCATATTGTTATTATTGTGCCCCATAGAAGCCCATTATTGTTATTATTGTGGCCTTACATTATTATTGTTATGTCGGATCTGATTATATTATGACCCCTTAGACTCCTATATCTAGAAAGGAGGTCTTGTCATTTGTATCATCCAAGAATTGTTAATTTGTGTAATATAAAGGGGGTTTCCCCCTCGAAGAGGCTGAATTCTAAGGCATTGATATTTCTTTTCTATATTTTTTGAGCTAGTTTCATAACATTTGTTATCGGAGCTTTGGATTCTAGGGTTTCACTGCTCCAAATAGGTGATCGTGGAATGTTCGCTATAACTTTTTCTCTATGAAGTTTCATAAGCTAAAAAAAAACCCATTTTAGAAGAAATCGATCTGAACCTTGGGTCTAAATTTTAGATCTTGCCTCTCTATATTTGCAGAGATATAATATGAGGAAGTCAGGGTTTTTGCAGAATCCCGAATTACATTCTAAACAGGTGACCGTAGGAAAATCGTCATAACTTTCGTTTTGAGCATCATATTGAAATTTCGTAAGAAGTTATAGAAAGAGGATGCACTGTAGTTTTCTGTGTATATTTTTCAGATCCAAAGGTCAAAATAGGGACATGCGGCACGTTGTACAAGTTCTCTACTGAACCAGTCTATAATTAGGTCATCGCAGGAGATTGGGCATAACTATTTCTTCGGGAATCCAATATTGATAACACTGGTAGCATTAGAAAGAGGACGCAGAGGGCTACAATAGATCATAATTTCAAACCTTGGAGATCCAAAATTTCAAAGATACAACAGATTCAAGATCGAGTTGTTAAAAGCAAGAAAAAGAATTCTTCGAATCAAGAAAATAGAAACACCTAGTAATCAAAATTGGATGGATGATTTGAAGAATGTGATTGAAGCTAAGATAAATAATTTTATCTATTCCATGGAAGCTGATATTGATGGTATGAAAGCATATTGGAAGAAAGAACTGGAATATTTGAAGAAAGACATGGAAGGTTTGAAGAAAGACATGGAAGGTTTGAAGGAAGGTGGGACAAAGCTACTACAAGAAAGGCCTCATAATGGTGAAAAGGTAGTAGAGGAAACTTAGGATGAGAACAAAAGTAATTTTAATCATGATTTCATAGAATCTAATGTTGGATTGAAGACCCAACATATTCCAAAGATCGATATGAGTATGCTTGATGGAAAGGATCAAGAAACATCAAAAGAAGAGGATATACACCAAGAACCAACCCCAAAGAAAGAAGAAATGAATCTGACCATATCTTGTAAAGCATTGGCAAGAATTACCACTCCTCAGACTCTCAATATAGAAGGACATATCAAGAAGGAAAAGGTTCAAGAAGTGAAATATCACATCGAGAAAGAAGAAATGAATTTGACAATATCTTGTAATGCATTGGCCAGAATTACCACTCCTCAAACTATCAAGATAGAAGGACATATCAAGAAGAAAAATGTTCAAGAAGTGAAAGATCACATCGAGCATCAAGAAATGAATCCGACCATATCTTTTAAAGGATAACAGAACTTTGGTGAAGAATTGAATGAAACAACAGGGAGATCAACATCAGAGTGAAAGAGTTTTTGATGTAGGTGATTGGGTATTTTTACAGCTACATCTCAAGCAAGCTATTTATGAGAAGGAAATGTTGGTAATACTACATGCACATAAGAAATGGCGACCTTACCTAATGGGAAGACACTTCAAAAACGGATCATGATAGCCTTAAATACTTTTTAGAACAAAGATTATCCTCTGAAGAGAAACAAAAGTGGGTCACAAAGATGTTGGGTTATGACTTTGAAATCTTCTACAAAAAAGGGAAGAAAAATGTGGTGGTAGATGCACTCTCAAGAAAGGATGAAGATGTGGAAGCATTGTTGTGCACCATTTCTATTATCAAACCAGATTGGATAAACGAAGCAAGGGAGGAATGGAAGAATGATGAAGAAGTGTAGGCACTTATTCGAAAGTTACAACAAGATTCTAGTACATCTGATACATTTAGCTGGAAAAATGATTTGTTATGGTACAAAGAGCGCTTATACCTCTATAAGAATTCCCAACTCAAACAAAAGATTCTTGTGGAATTGCACACTTCTCCCTTAGGGGGGCACTCAGGATTTTTAAAAACTTACCATAGGGTTAAGAAGGAATTTTTTTGGGATGGCCTTAAATCGGATATTCAAATTTTGTGGTGAAATGTTTGGTTTTCCAACAAAATAAAGTTGAAACAATTAAGACCCCAAGTCTATTACAACCTTGATCCATTCCAAGCCAACGTTTGGAGGAGGTTTCAATGGATTTTATCATAGGTTTACCCAAGTCTGAGGGAACGAATGTCATCATGGTGGTAGTTGATAGACTTACCAAGTATGCACACTCTTGTGCATTATCACGTCCATTTAAAGCTAGTGTAGTTTCTACTGCATTTATGGAAACAACTCAAAAGCTACATGGAAATCCAAAGATTATTGTAAGTGACAAAGATCCTGTCTTCACTCGAAATTTTTGGACAAAATTATTTTCTTGTCCCGGTACTCAACTAGCTCATAGCTCATTTTATCATCCTCAATCTAATGGGAAAATTGAGATAGTAAACAAATGTTTGGAAGGATATCTTCATTGCTTTGTCTCTGACAAATAGACACAATGGGTCAAATGGTTGCCTCTGGCTAAATGGTGGTATAACACATCCTTCCATACAGCAACAAAAATGACCCCGTTTATGGCACTTTATGGATATTAGCCACCATCCATCACATCATATTTGAGAGAAAATTCTAAGGTTCAAGCAGTGTAACATCACTTCGAACATCAACAACAATTCCTCCAACTCTTAAAGGATAACCTCGTGTTGGCACATTATAGAATGAAACAACAGGAAAATCAACATCGTAGTGAAAGAAGTTTTGATGTAGGTGATTGGGTATTCCTATGGCTACAACCATATAAACAAATGTCCTTGAAGCAAGCTAAGAAGGATAATAAATTATCACCAAAGTATTATGGTCCATACAAGGTGTTGCAAAAGATTGGTACTATGGCATACAAATTGGAGCTTCCTGCAGCTTCTTGAGTGCACCCAGTTTTCCATGTTTCATGTTTAAAGAAGGTTATAGGCGACAAGATCCCAGTTCAAACAATATTGCTAGAACTTTACAAGGAAGGAAAAATTATATTGGAACCGGAAGCATTCACAGAGACAAGAACTCGACAGCTACGAAATCGATCAATTTCAGAGTATCTCATCAAGTGGAAGAACTTATCCACTGAAGATTCCGCATGGGAGGATGATAATTTTATACAGAAGCATCCATAACTACTCAAGCGTTGAGGACAACACCTTTTTGAAAGAGAGGGGCATGTTAGGTCCCTATAATACTAGTGATTACCCTATTACGACTTGTCTCTGGAAGGCTCAAACCATATGCAACTTGGCTAATCTTTTTGTTAATCTGATAAGGTCCATAAAACTTTGGTTCCAATTTGTTTTCTCCCTTTTGTTTTAAAGATAATTGTTTGTATGGTTGGAGCCTTCCAGAGACAAGTCGTGTTCACAACGTCTTCCACGTATCTTGCCTTAAAAGGGGACTAGGTAACAATCAAACAACACAAACAACACTTCCATCCCTTGATGATGAAGGAAGAGTCATTTTAGAACCAGAAGGTATTTTGTCTACTAGAGAAAGAAAGCTTCGATATCGTACTATCAAGGAATATCTGATCAAGTGGAAGGACTTGCCCGAAGAAGAAGCTTCTTGGGAGAATGAAGCATTTTGTCAACAGCATCCGTCGTTATGTATGCTTTGAGGACAAAGCATTCTTTCGAGAGGAAGGCAATGTTATGTAAAAATTAGTTAGATTAGGTTATTATTAAATATTAGTTAAATTAGATGAAAGGGCACGATCATAAGATCATGCCCTTTCCCCAAAGGGTGTTCCTGGAGGTATATAAGCTAGGCTCCCGCAATTGTAATCTCATCATCTGTAATTTTCATCTCTTTTAATAAAATATTTATATATTTATTCTGCGTTCTAGCATTTTCTATTTCAGAGCAAAAAGAGTACACTTATAAACAATTTACAGAGATGTTTGTTCACCCAGCGATAGGTCTCATGAATAGCATAATAGAATCGAGGATTAGTGAAGAAACCAAAAGGGTGTTGCAGTGTTTAGATCAAGTTTAGATAGTGGACTAGTACCTTTATGAAAATTATACAAAAATAAGAATATTTGGATGCGAGCTCCCACCTTATAAGCTGCCAAAATTCCTCTCCATGAGGATTTTTTCCTTAGAGTACATAAGGCAGATGATCAACATGGATGAAATCCACTTTGTTGCTTCCAAGAAGAAATCTCAGTTTAAAATAAAAACATAGGTTGGCCCTTTCATTTGCAACAACAGGGAAGTAGGGGAAGAGGCAGATAAGTTCTTGAGGGAAATACAGTTCAACCTCAGTTTTACCTGGTCCTATAATCCATTAGGGATCATTTCTAGATTAAGGGTAAAAACCAAGTTTACTCCTTACTTTCACATAGCTAGGCCAGAAATAGAAAAGTACAAGAATCAGTTAACGTGGTTGAGAACACCTTACAGGAGGTAGAAGAATAGCATTTATCATCGTCTACAGTGCAGACCCCCACCATGTAGGACAAGATAGCCAAAAGGAGCAGAGAGGAAGAGTCCCCTTTAGGGACTGACATCTTCAGTGAAAGGTTTAAAATAATATATAGAAAGAAGTCCAAACTTATTTCCATACTATGTCTTAGTAAAGATTCAAAGCAGTAGACCATTATCACCCCTAATGAGCCATTTGTTTCCTCATTGGTGGGTGATCTTTCCACACAGTCTCCTACTACTTCCACAACTTCACAAGAGCAGCAACAAATCATGCAGACAGGTACATCTACTTTAGTTGAGTTAGAGAAGAGCATAATGGACATCTTCAAAGAGATTAAAGTCAGAAATGAAGCCTTGAAGATTAACACTTACAACCAGTTTTGGAAATAGACTTCTGGCACCCAAAGTAGGCTGTTGTCAGCCTTTGACTCATAAAAGGGGAAAATGCAAATGGAATTCCTCCAAGTGCAAGTTCCCCAACCCAATGGAACATAAAACTACAAAAAGGCAACATTTGAGTTTGATGTAAAAGATATACATCCCATTAACCAAATGGAGATGCATAAGTGTTACTGGGAATAGTGTCCACTCGGAGCTGCTATTCCCACTAAGACTGGTAGCTATCTTAGAAACAAACAAGTAAAGACTACTTTCGTTTTCCTTTATGAAAATAGA
>APFE030864098.1:80074-91568 GCA_000404065.3 Pinus taeda | reverse complement strand
GATAAGCTACCATCGCCCTAGCTGGTTTATTTCCAATTCTGGTTGTAAGCATATTTCGATATTTTCCATTAATGAAATGAAGCATTATTTCCGCTACATCTTTGTGTATATGGTTATCTCTGTATTTTATTGTGTTCCTGTTTAAATCCGTATCATTCTAGCTTCTACAATCTCTCACTTCTTCTTGAGAACACTTTAGTTGTCCTCTTTGTCCAATCTCTTGTTAGATTCTCCAGGTTCACTGCCACTTCTTCTTCAGAGTATTTTCCTTACTCTGTCTCCAAGAACACATATGGTTCTTCTCTCACAGCTTCTCTTGTTGTCACCTGTGCATTAATATATAAACACACATTCTCAATTTAAACAGAACATAGCATATTACCTCACCTTCAGATCTTAGCATGATCTTGTTTCATCCATTCTTCTGTGCCCTGAATGGATTGTCCTCTATTTTGTCTCCAAGTCCTCCTTCCTTCAGAACTTGCATTAAGAAATCTTACTTTTTCTTTCCTTTAAGGAATCCTCTCTTCTTGCCTATTCCAAGCCTCTGTTGGAACTGCTACAATCTCCCACTGTAGTCTTTATCATTCAGCACATTGCCATTTCCTGTGTGCAAACTCCTTTCATAGGAAATCTTCCTCGTTCTGATTACAATTCTGCTCTAATACAAATCTACTTTGATTTCAAACCTACTTTGATACCAATCTTCTATGATACCACTAATGATGCATGGGTCCCCGGCATATAACCATCCTTAGCCAAATGATGTCAGGGTTACCCAACATATACCCACAGTATGCATTTAACAATTCATCCACACCTTTGTCCTAGGTATTTAACTCTGCATGGAGTCAAATCTTCAAACCATAAATGGTCAAGGCCCTTTTAGTCACATTTCCTTTACATCAGAACCAATCACCCCACTTCAATCCTCTATCGATACTCAATCTACCCTTATAAGCCTTATTTATCCTCTTTTATTAAAGGCTGCCTCAAATCTCTCTTTTCGGGACTTTACCTTCGAAACCTTTACATCACCCCTTAACCGCTTATTTAATCCATAACCTGTGCATATATAAACCTTCCCCTTAACATGTATAGGTTCACATACATTTAATCCATAAAGGCCATATCGCACTATTTCCTATTGAAACCTATTTACAAAGGAAATATGCACATAACATACCTTTTTCCCTTCGTACAGTTTTTTCACGCATTCCGATGCACCCTTATCGCAATCACTCCTCACTCTTTCGTGAGTATTGTTAACACAGGCCTCCTCTAGCTTCGATATGTGATTAACACAATATCAGATTTCATGCCATATACAGTTGCGTCTATAGTAATATCAGGTCTTCCCTTACTATCCACTTCCGATCTCTGAAGCCCCGACACCTGATCGCCGATAAATCCTGACGCCGATCGCCAATATATCTCTATTAACGATATTACAACTCCGCTAAACACCGCTGCTAACCTTTAGACCTCCGATGCCCGATTACGATTTAAATTGTGACCGTTAATCTGGCCATGATCCAATGGTCCACGATTAATCGCGCACGTTCACTGTGATTCTCCAAGACTTGGTTGTGATTCAATATCGACCATGGATCTTCCATATCCAACGGTTGTGGAGTGTTATTACTTAATTCCTTTGCCCGCCTATTTACTTTGATATTACACCATTTTCTTCAGTTCCTATGGATTCCAGGGTTTGTTAAAGGTTTCACCTTATACCTTTGCTATTCTGCTGCACCTCCTTGTGGCTTAATCTCTCATGCCCCTTAAGGCTTTGCCTTAGTGCTTCAATGATTTCAAAAGATTCTCCACGATCCTTTTGCTCGTTCTCCTCTATGTTCCATTTGATTCTATCTCGGCCCAATTTCACTTTGCTATTCTACTCGAATAATTCTCACTTTCTCCTTTGTGCGTCCTTCCGAGTTCTACTTGAAATCTTGTTACAAAGCCTCCAAATCATACATAACCCAACACTCGAACACGCATACCACTCAGAATTCAGATAAATATTATTGATATAAAACAATGGATTACATAATCGAGCCTCTATGTCTCGAACAGGCCTAATCTTCAATTATCAGTGGCCTCTCCTCTTCTGCCCGTAGGCTTACATATGTTTATATGGAAACTTTGGATTGGATTACTACGAAAGACCTGATCCCATCCTTTCCTTGAATCACTCAACTAAAGCCCTAAAGCTCGCTATAGGATACATATGGTAGATTACCTTTAATTAAGTCTTCTAGAGACTTATCCATTCCATATTTTTCTCTATTTTAAAACAGATTTGTCCCTTTATTCAACAGGATGGTCCACATCCTCTCTTATCTAATTAAATCGCTAAAAGGCCTAAATTACATTAACTTGAGACTTAGGAAAACTATTTCCTAAAAATACATGACCCCTTATGTCTACTATTTACAATGATTTTCTCTTGGGTGAATGCTCCTGCATCATAAATTATACCAACAGAGGGTATCGTTGGATATCCTATTTGATGAAGCATGGAATTTTAGGAAGAAGGCGATTAGATGGAATTGCTATGGAATGAAAAGTACATTCAACAAAGAATTGCAACAGATTGAAAGTGATTGTATCAGTAGGATTATGAATCAGTAGCAGAGCCATAAATGGGATCCTAGAAAGGAGAATGTGCAATAGAAATTTAAACAAGATAACAGAGAAATAGAATATTTCAACGAGGAAAATAGATAGTTACAACATAAAATATGGGATCCATGAGGATTTTAATCAGCCTATGGAAGCACATGCTCAAAATACCATGAATTTTTTCACCTTGGGATTATGATGCAAGTGCATCCAACCTCCAAGTCAAATACATCTGAATAGACCTAGGGGTCCGTCATTTACTAAGGGATTTGGTTCCCTAATTGTTAATTATTTGTAATTTTCTATTTTTTTCTGGAATTCTAGAAAGATTGTATTATTGATGTTTTTGTTGTTTATTCAGATCTTCTTCTAAGAAGAGATCTCGAGAATTTTTTTATGGATAGAAATATTTAGGATAAGAATCAATTTGTGAGGATTTTGTGGGTCTAGAGGTTATTATTTGAGAGGATATTACATTTGAACTAATTCTAGTTTAGAATCCTTTTGTATAATCTGTAATTCTAAGGGCATCGAGAGTAGAGAGGAGAAAAGAGTAGAGTCGAGATTTTATTGAAAGCTAAGTATGGCCACAAGGTCGAGGGCCAACTAATGTAAATTAGGCCCAACGGGCTTATGTAAATTATTGTATATTTATTAATAGTAGAGCACTATTTTCGAGTCATTGAGCATTTTAAAGCCTCATTCATTGTTAGGGAAATAATCTATGTAATTTGTATTAAGTTCAAATGAGATGCAGACCTATTACAAATAAGCTAAGGAGGGAGAGTGAATCAAAGGAGAAGTGCAGAAGTATAAGGAATTTCAAAGCCTTTTGGTTATAGATAGATCAATAAGATTGTTGAACAATGATCAACCAGCATGATCAATGATCCAGGAATCGTGGAGATCTAGAGATTAGGAAGAATTGCAAAAGGAGCGCAATGCTTTTGCAGGAGTTTAAGCATATGGTGGAGTTGCTTTCCTTCGAGTCAGAATAGAGTTGAGGCATAGTGGAAGCAAAGATATCCAAAAACCATGTATAGGATTGTGTGGTTGATTTCAAAGTTGTTACAGAGGTGGTGTGTGTGTGTCAAAAATTGGTGTAATTCATGTGTTAAGGCCGCAACAGAATCAATCTACTAGAATTGATTTATAGCAATGCATAGATGTAGTTAACATAAAAGAAAGAAATCACAAAGACGCTCTCCCAACAGATGTGGTTATTGGAGCTAAAAATGGAACATTTGCAGTTAGCTACTGACATGCTGGAATTCAGGGTCGACAATCTAGGGAGGAGGGTGGAAGAGAGTAGTCTGGCGCGCAACCAGGCCAACGACGACAATTTGGAGTTCGTCACGAATGGGGAGTAGATGGAGGAAGACGGCATCAGCGTGGATAGCTCATAAGAGAGCCAATAGAAACCCGCTGAGGATGATGATGAAGACTAGGTCACTCCATCCAGGGAGGCCCTGTAATGTATTTTAATATTTAATATGGTTATACGTATCCTTGTTATGTAGTGTATAATGGCGTTTTTTGGAGAGTTTATGAGAGTAATATTTTCATAACATTAGAAGATAGTATTATAGAAGTTTATGATAATGGGATGGAATTTTAGACAATTGAAAACCTCACAACATATGTTGTAAAAGGTTCTCGCCTTCAAACCAAATTATTATAATGTCATTTATACATGTTCCTTTTTAACAAAGAAATGTAAGTTATTGTTTTATAATGAACAATTTTAAATATTCTAGAATGTGATTTAACTCATTATTTTAAATAGGTTTTTTTTTAATTTGGTACAAAGTTAGAGCAGTTTATTTTCATAAATAGATTATCTAATGGTATCTGTATTATCACTATATCCAAATATTAACCAAATTCACAAATTTAATATCATTTTTTTATAATATTGGTAAGAAATGCTAAGTTGATGAAGTTTTATTAGTTAAGCTACTAGGTAAGCCACTCTAAATAATAATTGTATCAAATTAATCATTTTATTGTGCTTACGAAATTTTCACAACTAAAACATGCATGGGTGTACTTTCCTATGAATCCTTTGTATTGAATAACCTGGTCAAATAATTAAGAAAACAGATTCATATTACAATCATCCACAATGTTTAAGAAGCCTCTTCTTAATAAATGATAATATGTTTGGGGTGAAAAGGAGTCATTGCAATAGAAATTGTTCATGTGGTATCCAAGTAATGTCACTTATCCATAAAGAATTTTAGAAAACATCTTCATAAATAATTTTTAAAAATGCCATGTCCCTTCTGGTCACCTCTTCCTTCCCACCCATTTCATCTTCCAAATTGAAGTCGCCTTCAATGCACACATAACTACTTTTTGAGAGGAAACTAAAGTTTTCAACAAACTCGTTAGACTCCAATTTTCCATTCTTTTAATATTACTAGATTGGTACTCTTCTACAAATTATTAGTAGCTTTGTTACACCAATTAATATAGTTCATCATTTCTCGGGATTTGTAAATTTAAAGATATTATTAGCTTTAAATCACCTTTGAAAATAATTCTTTAATACGATGTTGAGGTTTATCACTATTCTTAAAGTTACAACTTAAAATTCAATAATATTATCCTACACTTAACTATGCAGGGTTAATTACATCTTTATAATATGTCTGTGATTTTCTTTAAAAACCCATGCCCCACATAACCCAAGCATCATTTGGATAAACATAGTTCAATCTTATCCAGTCATTTGGATACACACAGTTCAATCTTATCCATACATGTTGAGCAGTACAAAAGTAACAAGTGTTTAAGGATTTTAGACATAATTTTTCTGATTGGGTGAATGGTGTTTAAGGATTTTAGACATAATTTTTCTGATTGGGTGAAATTATGTCAATATATAAATAGTAAACTTAAAATAGGAAAAGACCCTAGAATGTGAATCCCACAGGTCACGGTTCATTCCAGAGTTATCATCGTGGATGGGCAGTCTGGGCCCAAACTTGGGCATAACTCCTCCGTCATTTTTCTACCCCAGTCAGACTTGTCCCTACAAATGAAGAGAGGTACATTGCCAATTTATGTGAGCTGCAGATAATAATTTTGCTCAGCAACATAATTTACATTGTCCTTCTCCTTCTCTCTACCAGGTAACGTAGACTAACATCTCCGCGTGAAGATTTAGTCGTTCACCGAATGGTTCTAGGTATCTGTCATTTCAACTCATATATGTTTTCTCTTACATGCTCAGAAAACCCAATCAGAGTTGTTCCTCGGACAGGCATTTAAAAATTTAAATGCCATCAACGATCTTTCAAGTCTTCATATCAATTCTTACCTCTCCTCTCAATTTTTCTCAGTCCTCTCATTTCTTAGGTATCCCGGTCTCTCAACGGCAATTCCTATTTCAAACCCTATAGAAAAGTAAATGCTGCCTGACATGCAAGGCAAATAGCTTTAGTCTTCTCTCTCCATGCTGCTATCTAGATTCGCGTGCTGTGAGAGAGAGGCCTAAAGCTATCTGCCTTGCATGTCAGGCAGCATTTACTTTTTTATAGGGTCTGAAATAAGAGTCTCTCAACGAGATCATTCTCCAAGATCATTCTCCATCCTATCGAGCTACCTAATATTCTTCCATTCGAGTCATATTCTGCGAGTTTCTAAATTTTGTCTTTGAGAATCCCACAATAGGGCCTAAGTGGGGAACCATCCATTTTGAATATGGAATGAGAATGACAAAGTATTCCAGGAGGTTAAACCCCTAAGGCTTCACATATCCCCCATGTACCCATTGTAGTGCCCGTCACTCTTACCAGGGTCATTTCTCTCAAGTCTCATGTATACATATGTTCTAACGCAGGAAATGCAGATATCTAACATCCTTGAAAGAATCCTGCTCACGCCTAAATCCATAATCTTGGCCTAGCCCACACCATGTAGTAGAATATTGGAAGGCGGATTGATGTCTCTATGGTGTAGTTTTTAGCACTCCAAACTTTGAATCTAGTGACCTAGTTTCGTGCCCACAGTCGGCTCCATTACCATTCTGTGTCCTTTGCGCGTGAGACACACATTGACATTTTGAAGAAAGAAAGCAGGATTTGCACAAAGGAAATATGAGGTGACATTTTGTCCAAGGAAGCATAATCGGCACGAAGGAAATATGGAGTGCATGTCGGGGAGTGTTATGCCGATATGGTACATAGTATTTGTGTTAAGTGGTGTTTATCATGTGTAATTATTATACATGTTTATGTTTGGATGTATTTTACTTTGGTGCTTGGTGGCTGTTTTGGTGTTGCTTTGGTGCTCTCGATATGTAATTAGATTTTCGAAATTATAATTTTTAGGAGAAATATTTTATTTATGGTTGAGAGTAAGAGTAAAGGATTTTTATATCCCCTTTATATTGGGTGGTAATATTAAGTAATCTAGTAATCTTAGTGAAATAATTAAAACTAACCAAACATGTATATTTATTATTATAGTGTGTTTTTATTTAAAATGTTTTATTTTCATTTTAAAAGTGACACATGTCAACTCCATGTTGAACATGAACAAAATCACACATTGCCTTCATACTAAATTATACCACCCTAGGTCATGTTAGGGTCCTATAATTTATAGGATCTCAAGGTGATTCAGTATCTCACATTTAGTAGATTTTTATATTGTTCATAGATCTCAACATTCAATTGATTTCCAAAAAAAAAAAAAGAGGGTATTAAAAAAAAGGAAGAAAAGAACAAAAGAGGGAAAAAAATGAAAAGAAAGAAAACCACAAATATTGTTCAATTCATACAGTCTAAGCATGATTGAACAAATTTCAATTTTTGTTGATAGGGTAGAAAATAAAGATCTGCCAAACAGTTCAAGCTTGGCAAATGAGTAGCTAGGTAGAGATGAAATTGGTTCAATTGTTCAATGTGAACCAATAGGAGAGATAAGTGATAGAGTAGGTTATAAATAAAAATAAAAATAAAAGAGAAAGCAAAAAAGGGTTTGCAAGTCCAAATGCACCCTGTAAAAAAAAGAAAAATTCTTAGATTAGAAACAAAGGGTAGGTAGATTGAAAGAATTGTAAAGGGAAAAGGACATGAAAATTTCTTTTAATGTTTTATTACATATTTCATGTGTTTTTCCTATTATGGAAAAAAGAAATTTAAAAAAAAAAAGATAGGGGTCTTATATGATACTCCTAATTTCATTCTATACTTCACCCCCATTTCATTTTCCAATCTCACCACCCATGTGCCCGTCACATCAACCATTACCCACCCCTCATCTTCCGTCAAATCCCCGCACTCCATGGTTGATCCAACGGCCCATACGAGTTTTTAGCCCCCCCTCACCCTCCGACGTTGATGCCGGGCGGCATCTGAAATCAGTGGTTTCCTACCGTTTATGTGTCATGCTACCGTAATTTCGCACCCCACCCCCACTAATTCCACTTACCACTCCACAAGCCCTCCAAAAAGTGGTTTCTGCTTTCAAACAAACCACTCCTCCGTTATGACCGTTCACCAACACCGCCACTCCGCGATGCCACTCTGTCCCATCCACCTATCACATTCAATTCATTGGACCGTTAGCCAACAAACTCGCGCCACTCCATACCACTTCAACTGGAAATCTCCCAAAATTACAAAGGCGCCATCTTTCACTCAATTACTGAATTTTGATATGTCCTCTTTACTTACAGGTGAAAGTGCAAATTTTCTCAGGCATACACAGAGAAGCAGTTGACACAGTCAAATTATCAACACAGTTGTAGAAAGTTGCACTTGTCTGCATTTAGTAGGCATTCCCCTTCTTGAATCTCGTTTTCTACTCATTCCCTTTCTGTTTTCCCTCTTTTTCTCATCCCTTTTCTAATTTCAATTCACCTGCAAATCCAAAGACAGTCTAGGTTTAAAATTTGTAGAAGATAACCATGCCACCGAAGAAGAAAGAACAGGAGTTGTTTAATCCAATGGTGCACCCACTAGTGGACTTGGACCATATTCTACTTGCAGATAGAGATTTCAAGATACATGAGACCATATCCGAATTTGACCTCTTTGACATCTACTATTGGTGGGAGGATAAATTCGTTGATGGAATGGATGATATAGGACTCTTGGACACAATTTTGAATTTCTACATTTTTCCCAAAACCCATAGCTACCCAAAATTGATCAGAAAATGGCAGTCCTGTTATAGCCCATAGAAAAGAGTAGTAATAGCCACTGCAGGAGAAATATTGTTCACCGTTGATGCTAAATCCATAATGCAGATGATGCAAGCTCCTATCATTGAAAGAACCACTCCTTTTTCCCATGAAATCCTCAATGAATTGTACCATAGACTAGAATTTTCCAAAAGAGCTAAAACCCTGGAGCTCTTCATGACAGAACATACCCCACTGCCTAGCAAAAATCCTCCATATTCATCCTCTACTTTCCCTAATATAACTAGGCATATAGTCATTGTTCTTTCATATCTACTAGGATATTATTCAGATCAGTGGCTTGATGAGGCCATAATAGGTTTTCTGTCCATATTATCATCAGATGGAAATCCCTCTATATTATTTAATTTCAGTCAATTCCTAGCAGATGTCATCCATGAGAAATTCATAAATTTCACCATAGAGGAAGTGTTTCAGTATTCTTCAGTACTGGTTTATATGTTTGTTTATTTTAAGGCAAACAAATTTTCGTTTGTGATGAGCAAGCTAAATGAAGAATGTGAACCCCAATCTGTCATATTCTGGACAACCTTGGTGATGAAGGATCAAATGGAATTCACATAAAAAACATTCATAGAGATGTTTGTCCATCCAGCTATGAGCCTCCTAAGTGGTACAGCAAAACCCACAATTAGTGAAGAAATTAAAAGGATTATGCAGTTGACAGACCAAGCAAGAACAGGAGATTGGTACTTGTACCAAAACTACACAGAATTAACGGTATATTGACATGAATTGGCCCCTTACAAGCTGCCAAAGTTCCTCCCCATGAGGATCTTTTCACTTGAGTATATCAGGCAGATGATCAATGCAGATGAAGTGCACTTTGTGGTAGCAAAGAAGAAGTCTCAATTTAAGATCAAATCATAGATTGGCCCTTTTATTTACAACAACAGGACAGCAGGTGAGGAGGCTGACAAGGAATTGAAAGAAATGAAGTTCACTCATGGCTTCACATGGTCCTATGACCCATGGGGCATCATCTCCAAGAAAAGAGTGGAAAACAAATCAACACCTTATATTTACACTCATAGGCCTGAAATAGAGAAATTCATGAACCAGATAGAGTGGATTCCTAAAACCCTGCAAGAGGCTCAGGAGCAAATACTTTCTTCTTCAAGTGCACAGACTTCTAGGCAACAAGAAAGGTAGAGTACAGAGGACATATCAGACAAGGGCAAGGAATAGGAAAAAGAAACAACTGGGAAAAGACCGAGAGAAGATCAGTCACCAGGGACTGATACTTCTATGAAAGAGTTCAGACTAAAATTTAGGAAAAGGGCTAGGATACACATGGACATGGACCTAGGAAAGGAATCACCACAACAAACATTTATTAATCTCAATGATATTCTTGATTCATCTCTAGCAGGAGGTCAATCTTTTCCTACACACTAATATCAGAGGCAGCATAACAAGAGGAGCAATGTTGGAAGCTATCAGCAATCCAATTTTCATTGAACAATGTTATGAAACCAACTCACAAAAAGATAGAAAAGATAGTTGAACACCTTATAATTCAGCCTCTTCGAGGGGGAAACCTCTTTTACATTACACAAAAGAAATAATTCTTGGATGATGCAAATGACAAGTCCTCCTTTCTATATATAGGAGTCTAAGGGGTCATAATATAATCAAAGCCGACATAACAATAATAATGTAAGGGCACAATAATAACAATAGTGGGCTTCTATGAGGCACAATAGTAACAGTATGGGGACTACATGGGTACAACAATATAATAAGGGGGTTGTACTAATAACAATAAGGGGTTACACTAGTAGTATAGGGGCCTAACTTGCCCCTCTCCTTCAAAAAGTGTTGTCCTCAATGCTTGAGTAGTTCTTGATGCTTCTATATAAAATTCTTGTCCTCCCCTATTGAATCTTCAACGGGTAAGTTCTTCCACTTGATGAGATACTCTGAAATTGATCAATTCCATAGCTATCGGGTTCTTGTTTCTGTGACTTCTCTAGGTTCCAATATGAGTTTTCCTTCCTCTTCAATTTCTAGCAATATTGTTTGAATTGGAATCTTTTGCAACTTTTGAATAAGTGGCCATACTTCTTCGTCCTTCTTCCATTCATCCCTTGCTTCATTTATCCAATCTAGTTGGGTAATAAAAATAGCACAAAACAATGCTTCCACATCCTCGTCCTTTCTTGAGAGTGCATCTGCAACAAAATTTTGCTTTTGTTTTCTATAGATGATGTCAAAGTCATAACCCAATATATTTGTGACACATTTTTTTTGTTCTTCTAAAGATAATAGTTGTTCTAAAAAGTATTTAAAACTATCATAATCCATTTTTACCTTGAAGTGTCTTCCCATTCGGTAAGGTCGCCATTTCTTAAGTGCATGTAGTATTGCCAACATTTCCTTCTCATAAATAGCTTGCTTGAGATGTAGCAGTAAAAATACCCAATCACCTATATCAAAACATTTTACTACGATGTTGATCTACCTGTTGTTTCATTCGATTTTGTACCAAAGTGGTGTTATCCTTTAAAAGTTGGAGAACTTGTTGTTGATGCTCGATGTGATCTTTCACTGCTTGAACCTTTTTCTTCTTGATATGTCCTTCTATCTTTAGGGTTTTAGGAGTGGTAATTTCTTCCAATCCTTTACAAGATATGGTCGGATTCATTT